>JALIZH010023444.1:0-28032 GCA_030522465.1 Rhipicephalus appendiculatus | reverse complement strand
AATAGTTGATATGCGAAATGCGCGGCGCCATCTCGTGCACAAGTTTAGAGTTAGGTCCGCCATCTTGGTAGCGTCCACGAAGCGGAGACTCCGCTGCCGTACACGACGAAACCCGCACGGATACAGAAAGCGCGAAGTGTTCTCTTGCGCAAATCGACCCACATCGGAAATGCCAACACACTGCTGTGTACCCTGTTGTAAACAGCGAGGACCTAAGGATCCTGGCGGGAACAAGGTGCGTGGTTTTTGCTTCACACGCGTGAGCGCCGTGTTGTTTATCCGCAGCCATGCGGTTAGAACGTATGCGGTGAATGTGTAAAGGCTGGGACTGAGTAATATTGGGACTAAGAGAAACGCGAACAGCGGAAAGCGTGGCTTTCGGCACAGTCCTACTGCGACATGCCTTGTCTGTCTTTAGGCAAATCTGTGCTTGCAGCCAGCGTCACCGTAGCGTTAGATTCTTGCTCCGGCTGGCGCTATCGCACCGCGTGTGCTTATCACCTGCCTGGCGCTCGGAACCCGATAGGATATCGCCAGCCGGACTTTAACGAGGACTTTAATGCGGAGCTTTGCTCATGTACAGGCCAAACCTGGTGCCACGATAAAGATGGTTCTGATAAACACATTCACGCCAGACGAGTATTTACGACCGTGGTCGATGATCCCTCTTTCATGGGCCAACTAATCGGATCGAGTTTGTTGGCCTCTAGTGCACCTGACGACCGACTATAATGGTGGCTTGTCGCGCTTTGCTTAAGCCATATCGTGCAGAATCTAAAGCAAGTTAATCGAAAGCAAATTAACCGCTATCTAAAGTGCTCGCGTGACGGATGTGCATATCGTCCTACTTTTATTTCAGGCGAAGCATCTTTGAATGTTACAGCCAGGTCAAAATATTCTAGTATTGTACAGGCGCGGCCACTGTTAAAGGGAACACTTGCGTGCAGTGCGTGTCTGGATTTCATGTTCTTGCATGAGAATAAGGGCTTAGATTTGCTTAAGGCTACTGGTGGTTGACAGCTCAGACTCATTTCGACAAACTAGTAAAGCGCACGTTCAATGTTTCCCCATCCACTTGCAGTTAGGGAGCCAGCAATAAGAAAGGTGCGCATTCGAGTGTTCCCTTTAACAGTGGACGTCTGTACACACAGGTTTTGGTGGATGACTTCTCAACGCAAGTTTTAACTACCTGTATTTCTTGCAACCTGCAGGTTTCGTATCACCGCTTCCCAACAGACAACACAGTATACAAGAGGTGGATCATCGCCATCAAGCGTGATGAAGGAAAATACTTCAAGGTGACGAAATCCACAAAAGTCTGTTCAAAGCATTTCTTGCCATCGGACTTTATTCCGGGTGTATCTTGTGGCAACAACTTACTGAGACAAACCGCCTGCCCCAGTGTATTCAACTTTGGCAAAATGCGACAGCAGCGCAAGCCACCTAAGGAGCGAACACAGAGTGCCTGTCTGCAAGCACATCAGATTCCAGATCAAGATGCCGCTCAATCTTCGACTGTAGAAGACAGTGGAGCTGTTCCTTTGGCTGCAGCAGATCTAGAGTCTGATTCAGCTGAAATGGAGGGAGACCACACTAGCTGTTCACCTACTGCTGGCACAGGCGCATTGGGTGGTTCTGGCAAGCCTGCCATTGAGGTGCAACATCTCAGGGATGTGGTTGCCACACAAAGGAATGAAATTGACCGACTTAAATACGAATGTGAGGTCCTCCAGGAGCAGCTGCTCCAAACAAAGACAGAGATGCACCTTTCTTACCAAGAGAATTGCCGCCTCACTGCACGTCTTGAGGAGAAAGAAAATGGGACCTTTTGCATAGAGCATTTCAAACACTCAGATGAGGATGTGCGTGCCTACACTGGACTGCCAACGTACCGGCATTTCCAAGCACTGATGACATACCTCAATCCTGGAAAGAATGGAATTAACGTTTCGAGGAGTGCTGGCATTAAAGCAAGTGGAGGCCGACGGCGGAAGCTGACAGCAGAGAACGAGCTGTTCCTCGTACTTGTGAGGCTTCGTCTTGGCTTGTTTGAACATGACCTGGCACACAGATTTGGAATCACTCAGTCAACAGTGTCTCGCATATGTGTGTCATGGATTAACTTCATGTACATAAGACTCTCCAAACTACCACTCTGGGCATCAAGAGCTGTAATAGACGCAACAATGCCTGCAGCATTTAGTGCGTATCCAACAACAAGGGTTATTTTGGATGCAACGGAGATAAAGTGTGAGGTGCCCTCCTCACTGTCTCTCCAGTCGAGCTCCTACTCTGTTTACAAGTCTTCAAACACCTTTAAAGGCCTCATTGGTATTTCACCGAACGGCTTAGTGAGCTTTGTGTCGGAGCTCTACACAGGTTCCATCTCGGACAGGCAGGCCGTACTGAAAAGTGGATTTCTTGATCTCAAGTTTGAAAAAGATGATTCCGTCATGGCAGATAAGGGGTTTTTGATTCATGACCTTTTGGCAAGCAGAAATGTCAAGCTGAACATTCCACCGTTTCTGCACAGGCATGCCCTCTCTGAACAACAAGTCAGGGAAACTAAAGAAATTGCTTCGTTGAGGATCCATGTAGAAAGGAGGATAAGGAGGGTCAAATCATTCCATATATTTGATCGGCCAATTCCACTGACACTGGCTCCCGTTATCAATCAGATCTGGACTGTGGCTGCTATTCTCACGAACTTGCAAAGCCCTTTGAGCAAACCTTCACTCCAAGAGAGCTAATGGATTAACTAATTTGGTTCGAAGCAAACAGTCGCGTATACATGGGCGCTGCAATGTTGATTTGTAACCAGTTACCGGTGGTTACTGATACAAAAATAAAAGAAATAAGACGTAAATGTGATGAAGAATAAACACATTACTTATTGATGTGAAGCAGCAGATGCTCAACAAGGGCAAATGCCTGAACTTTGCTAATTGTAAAATAATTATATCTGGAACTATGTTTTGCTGCGCAAGCATGTGGATTGCTTACACCCTATAGCTTTGGTAGTGCTGAACGGTAGTGGTGAGATGGAGGATAGGTAAAAAAGTAACATACTTACATCCCATCATTCGCCTACAGAAAAGGGCCTTACGCATTACGACATATACAAGACCGCACGATGATAATAGCTTGCCTTTCAATCAACTCGGTATACTACCATTCTCTATGGCATGCGAAATGAAAGTGGCCATTCTGGTAAACAATATTTTACGTGGGAATCGCTCGCTATCACCAAGCCTGTTCATTGTACCTAATCGCAACACAAGGAACGCAACAAATATAAATATCAATCTACCAGTTACTCGCAACTCGTACGGCCGACTGCTTGAGTTTCATGGCGCCAAAATTTGGAACGCAGCACCCACTGAAGTGAAAATGGGTAGTCATTTCAAGCCTGCTGTGAAAAAAACTGTACCTCTCAAAACTTGAAGTGATTTTCACCAACTTCCTTCTCAAATGTTTCATACTGTGCTAATTATTTCTTTTCGGAGCTATTGTACAATGCACTCCTTCCTTTTGTTTGATGTTCGAGTTTATGTACTTTGCCTCACTATTAAGATTCTATTACTGAGAATTAGATATGCACATGACGTTGTAGCTGCTATATGTATATAGACTATAGGCCTACACTAGCCTTTGGCTACTGGCCCAACAGTTCTTTGTACAAAAATACTGTATGAATGAAAAATAAATGAATTGAATTGAATGTGGAGCCATTGCCCTTCCGAGTAATATTTCCCTGCGACTTAAACTTCAAGGCGAGTCAATATTTGTGCTCACCAGTCAAGCAGACTGTCTGGCTCTCATTTGATGTGCATAACAGTTTATTTCTGTACTATGAATTGAGAAGTGTGACTATACTTGTATATAGTCTGCCTGTCTTATGCAATAAACTACAGATAATAAACTAATAAAGCTAGCATTGGCATTCATTGAATATACAACACTATGCTTCACCGACAAGCCCAAAAAACAACCATTGCATTCTATAAAACAAAGCCTGCCCAACTAGAGCAATGAGCTGCTGATCTAGCATAAAAGTGGGGGCCTGTGGGTCGTGCGGATGCGGCACCTATATTCATTGTGAACTTGATTAGAGAGAGAGAGAGTGGCATCAAAAACATAAGACATGTTTCATGTACGATTCAATGACCATTGAATAATACACGAAAACAAGTGAAGTTGATACCTGGACCCATGAAAATTATGTATTTTTGTGTGGGCTTAAACACACTCAGCATCTTTAAGAGAAACAGAATAAAACGTTTTTTTTTTTCGTATCTGTAAACTATCCTTTCATAATACCAAAAGCACGACTCCTACCGTGGGAGGACACCTGGGAAGTGGTAAAAAGAAAGTGCAGGTGGCAATGTAATCTTGAAATGCCTGCCCCAGCCAGCTGTGACATATTTTTACTGCATCTATTAGAGCTCTTTATCGAAGAAAATGAGGCACATTGTCCTCTGAAAAGGCCAGAGGCTTAACGTACAATTTCAGAAAATTTAATCAAATATGGCTAAAACGAAAGCAAAACGCTTTGAAAAATCTCGAACATTGTGCTCACGTTGTGCATAGACTGTGGCGCGGAATTTTAAAAATGACACTTTCACGTAATGAAGTTATCATGGCAAAATTAACGGCAGTTAAGTTTTCAAGAATGACTTTTTTATTAAAACATATTCATTGCTTCACTTTAGTGTCCCTTCAAACCAGATGCTGTCATCATTACTGTACCGAAGGCACAGTTAGCCATGGGTCCCGAAACTCCTTAATCACTGTATAAGTGCAGTGTAGCCGTCTAAAATGGTGGTGTGTGGTAACTAAACGTGCTGGTTAGCAGTAAATATGCCCATCTGCACCTAACCAGTAACATTTGTAAATTAAAGCCACACTGGTACTGAAATATGCTTATTTCACTCATGAAAGTAGCACCTTAAAAATGACCATGCTTCTGAGAGTAGAAAATGTTTCCATTACAACAAAGGCACATGGTTCGAAGAAGCTCTTGTCTCATGTGCAAAGTATCAAACCACTTTGAGAAAGTCAAATAAACATTTTTATTATTTACCACATATTGCACTGACTGAATAAACTAACACTTTTTTTTCACTGCATTAGTGCAGTGATCTGCCATATCACATGACTTTAGAAAACATGAACTGATTTGAATATAGTAATGAAACAAATGCACAGTGCCCATCACAGCAAAAACAACATAAGCCAAATGTATCTGCTACAGTCCTATTATACTCCTTTACTCTGAATGTAACAAATTATGTAAATTGCACGAAATACACCAGCCATAATAAAAAGCTTCGTGAGGTAGAAGTCAACTTTGTACTGTTCACAAGCCCAAATTGACAGGACGAGTTGAAATTACATGAGAAATGTGGTAATTCTTACAGACAAAGCTATAAAAGTGCTGTTTCCACAAGATTTTTTCGTCTGAACATCTTGTTCTGACATGCACTGCATAGAAACATCAACATTTCGCGAAGCGAGCAAATGAGAGTGATATCTAGGCACACTCTTGTCACAACGCATCATCAAAATTATTTTAAGAAAACAAAAAATGAAAAAAAATTACACATAAGCATGAAGTACGCACTTGTGCACGGTGGAGATCCAAAACTAATGAAGTAAATAGCAAAAACAGCTTGCAATGAAATCTAGCATTCACTAGTTAGGATGCATCAATGAGCAATACACATCACAGAGCCTCATTCAACCAAGAAAGTGAATGGCAAACAAAAAAAGGATTAGTCTCGGTTCTCAGTGCTTGCTGCTCATGTAAGGCAGCATGTGTTCGAAAAAAAATTTGTCAAGCTTTTTACGCATACTGAGCCACTCTATTTTATCAAAGCGAATACGTTCGATGGCTATCCAATTCTCCGAACAGACAACGAAGTCCGCCCATCGGCAGCCTGTTACGCCCATTTGACCGAGCACCTGGGCATAATACTCGTGGTCACGGTCCAGTTGTGGCTCATCATTTTCTTCAAAAATTATACAGAACTTCTTGCTCCTGGCTTCTTCTGGTTGGCTATCCTTCAGGGAATAAGGGCACTTGATCTCAAGCACACCATACGTCAGCTCCTCTGGGTCATATACAAATCTGTCTGGGCTAGCTCCAAGCCATGGGAAGGCCGGGTTGACAGCCAATCCTGAATGGTGTAGTGTCACATTATGGCCATGAGACTGCATTACATTTTCATAACAATCTGCAGCTACACTCTCCTTGCCGATTCCATATTGCACAGCACGAACACGAGACAAGTCCTTCGGCTCAATGAGGTTCCGCAGCCCTGTTTCCGTCCACTCATTTCTCTTAATTACACGGCCAAAATGCGATGCAGTTAATCTATGTCGACGCCCATCTCTCCAGTGTGAACTGTGGCTCTGCTGCCTTGAATTTTGTTCAAGTTCCTGTGCGTCTTCTGTAGAAACCGGCAGTTCCTAGAAAAATAAAGCAAGAACATGTATATAACCAAAAATGTGACCCAGTTACGAGTGCACTCTGGTGGGAGCTACTAAACAATTTGCCCAGCTGGAATTTGTTACCAAGTGCCTAATGTGAGGCAAATCGATTCTTCTGCATTTGGCTTTTTCAAAATGCACCAGTGTTGGGGCATGGGCTATTTGGTTCATGGTTGCAAAGGAAGGGCACACAGTGCAAAATTTTTAACAGAGCACCACACAAGGTGGAATGACTATGGAACTAACATCTCATTTGCTATTGCTTTTTATTCGGTGCATTTTTCAGCAGATCAAAGGTAATGTGAAGCTTTGGGCTACTTGGTTTCGCATTGCGACCTACGAACAGCGCGAAATTACACGAGCACACAAGGAAACGAGTTGGACAAGCGCCGACTTTCAACTGAACTTTTATTGCGCACGAAAGCTACGAGAAGTATTTTCAAAAAACAACATAAAAACATTAAAGCATGACAAGATTGTATGGCGTGATCACACGTATTCTTACAGAAATGACACTTCTTTCCACGACAGACAGACAGATGTCATGCTGAAACATAATGAACCTTCGTGCGCTATCCGAGCGGCTTCAATGATTTTGCGAGTGCGTTAGTCCTGATGTCTGCCGATTATCGTGGTTTCTTCCAATAAAGGGGTGCATCTGCAGGAACAGCAGTGAATTGCTAGAAAACCCTCATTAGCATTGCGAACATTATTGTTGTGCTCACGAAGGCGGTCATTGAAGCACCTTCCTGTCGGCATGAAAGTGGGATTCATCGAATCCCACTTTCATGCATGAGATGCTATGTAGGCTAGACAGGAAGGTGCCCCAATGACCGCCTTTGTGAGCACAACAATAATGTTCGCAATGCTAATGAGGGTTTTCTAGCAATTCACTGCTGTTCCTGAAGATGCACCTTTTTATTGGAAGAAACCACGATAATCGGCAGACATCAGGACTAATGCACTCGCAAAATCATTGAAGCCGCCCGGATAGCGCATGAAGGTTCATTATGTTTCAGCATGGCATCTGACTGTCTGTCGTGGAAAGAGTTGTCATTTCTGTAAGAATACGTGTGATCACGCCATACAATCTTGTCATGCTTTAATGTTTTACGCTGTTTTTGAAAATACTTCTCGTAGCTTTTGAGTGCAATAAAAGTTCAGTTGAAAGTCAGCGCTTGTCCAACTCGTTTCCTTGTGTGCTCGTGTAAGTTCGCGCTGTTCGTAGGTCACAGATCAAAGGTATCTATCCCTCCACCTATGTCTGCACACTCTTGTGGTCATCTCCTAAACTTAAAGATACAAAAATTTGCATGGGAGTACAACTATTCTTGTTTTTATTTTTCCTTTCTGCTACTGATGTGCGGTGTAGATATTGTCGTCCTCATTGGAGAAGGCAGCCCTAGGCAGGTTCAAGATGAAACTTTCTATTTGGGCAAACCTGTGCCCCGGTAAACGAGAGGTCAAACTGCAAGTGATGTGTGCTGTACAATGATAGCAGGGACCAGAACACCGGCCTTCTATAATCTGATCTACAGTGAGGTGCATCCGCATTTGTACATGCGGCATCAAACATTCAAGCCTTATCACTGGTGCTCGCTAAAGCTATCGAATTATTTTGGCTATTCACGTCCTGCACGTAATCTCAATGAAATGAGGTTAAGCAACTGCGAAGCTTCTAATGCATAGTGGTGTGGTCTGCACTAAGCGTTGCCAACAGTCTTTGCAGGTGAAACCAGAACATGCCAAAATAAAGTTTATAAAGGTGTGCGACAATATGCACTACACATTAAGGCAAGAACGGGTACTTGAGGCACCTTTGTACCGCACAGCCATAATCAACCTCACTTTCTTGATCTTTCTTTCTTGAAAACTGTGAGCTCACTGTTTTCCTGTTAAAAATGCTCTGTCGTGCTGATGGCCACACATTATTCATAACGAGTAAGTACTTGGTGAGCGGTTAGGACACGGCACACATGATTAATGACGATTATTGTTGTGTCGGAAAGACACCCCCAAGTAGACTTTTTTTTTTTTGTCATAGTGCACTGCATGTTGTAAGTCTAGTTTTTCAGACTCCTTACTGCACTCTAAATAAAAGAAAGATAAAATGTAGCATTATAATGACCAGCCTGCTCTGCGTAACTACGAAGCAATTTTGCATACCTCCTATTATTATTATAAAAGCAAGAGCTAATGTACTAACCATCAGAATTCGTTGCTCGTCAGATGTAAAGCTGCCCGAAAACGTGTGCTGCACTGCACCAGCAAAAAGCTCTAGACGTGGGACAGTACAACTGGTGCCCGCACCAGGAGCTACAGTTGCCATCCAAACCTTGAAGTTATGCGGCCTGCCCGACTGCTGGTAGGTCAGTGGAGAGTCCGCTGGAGCAAGACCCGCCTTAGTCTTGATCAGAGGAGCCTGCACATCTTGCAGGACAGCGGCGAATGCAAGGTCGCCCAATGCTTCCAGCTCCGCACCAAGTGACCGGATTGCAGCGACTTGACTGCCTTCATCCTGGTAGTCAGCGCTTGCATCTGAAAGGCGGGCAGTCAATGGCAACTGGACGCCACCTTCTCGTGGTGCTCGCCAGTCCACGTCTTGAACGCTTGCAGGTTTGATTCCTTTTTGTCTTGGACGCCTCCACTGCTGAGGTAGCTCTGTGCAAGCAAGCGCTGGTGGTGGCTCAGCAAATCCTTGCTGTTTCAATAGTGCCAGCAGGCGTACTGCTGCTAGTACATGACTGCAGGCTCCACTCTTTCCTGCTGGGCACTCGCAGGCTGTGGTACGAGGCACACCGGTAGCAGCGTTGAATGACAGCTGCACATTGTAGGGGCGCCCAGTTTTCTTTTGGCTTCGAAAACATGTAGAGTGCACATGGACAATTCTGAAAAGAAAAGCCAAACCATTTGTTACATCCATGAACGCAGTGCAGGTTGTTAAAGCAATACTTATGTCTGTATCAGTGGTGTTATCCCTCAACAATGAGACTAAATAAAAATTTAATCGTGGTTTTTTCGCGTGGCGATATCATCATATGATTAGGAGGCACGCCATAGTGGAGTGCTCCGGATTAATTTAGGCCAAATTGACTTCTCTCAAGTGCACGGCAGCGCAAGTAAACAGGCGCTTTTTCCGTAGCACCTCCATCGAAATGAGGCCGCCGCGGCCGGGATTCGATACCGCGATCTTGCTCTCAGCAAGAGCCATAGCCGACTGAGCCACCACAATGGGAGACAAAAACTGATCACAGAGCCTTTCGATAGTATCAGTGCATTTGTTTCTCACTTGTTTAAGGGGCGATTCGGAGTCTGCCCCAATGAGTATAAAAACCGAGCATCTATATAACGTAGATACCGTGGCTTGCTTCCACCAACAAATAAGAAAAGAAACCTATGCTCTCACTGCATTCGACTGGGACAGAACTTCCATATCAACATGAGCGAGATACGGCTTCGGGTGGGCGCGTAATCGCCGAGAGCCGGCACAGGGCAGGCACAGTGGCATCAGACGCCGTTCGCCGAGCAGGTCACTAGTACTACACCAAAAAGCTTACTTACCCGAAGTCACAAGTGTTCATGCGAAGCGATGATGGCGCACAGTATGCCTCGATGGCAAAGTTGTACGCCTTCTTGCGCTGACGGGCAGAGGGTCCTCTTTGATCGCAAAACGTCTCCAACGTGTGCTCCGATATGTGCGGCACGACCGTCAAATCTGTCGTCCAGCCCGGGCTGCTAAGACTCGGAAAGCACGGCTGCTGGAGCGGAGCGAGAGGGTTTGCCATTGTATATATGCACCTGTTACGCGCGGTCGAAAACGTTCAATGCATTGCAGATATATCTCAGCGCGACGAAACTGGAAGCGGAGGCTGGAGCTGGGCGAACACCTACGAACACGCCGAACACTTGACGCTACCAAGATGGCGACCGGACTAGTGGTGCCCAGTGTTAACAGACGACCAAGTAGTTTTGCATATCGCCTATTGCAGCCCGTTTTCATGTGGTGAATGGTCGGGTGGCATGGACGGTGATGTCTCCGGAATCGGTGGGCGAGCAGCGTGCGAGACGTTGTCCACAATAGATTTCACGGCATGCGGAATTGCGGCCAGTGTGGAGTCTGCGGTGTCACAGCTGCCGTGGGTAATCGCCGTGTGGAAACACGCACGGGTGGCCGGCGTGGACTCCGGAGTAACATGCTTCTCTGTGGACGGGTTGATAGATCTAGGAACTTGAGCTACCTCGTTGTGCTCACTGGGGGTAGGATGGTAGGCGCTCGAGACGCACCGTGTGGTAGGCTCGGTTGAGGTGGGTGGTGAGGTCAAGTCTCGTACTGAACGGGTGGTTTCCTGCGGGGGGCTTTGCTTCGCGCCGCAGAACCGGAGGATGGCGTCCCGTAGTTTGTCGTAGGGGCGCGGGCCCGTCGAGAAGTAAGTGAGGCGGCGTTTGAGGTCAGGTGGGAGTACGTACTCGAGGACCTCAAACATAAATTCCTGGAGCCAGATGTTGTTGAGCTCCAGGGCCGCCTCGAACTCCACGAACCATGTTTCGATGCAGGCAGCGCGGAACGGTGGCAGCGGTGGGTCGAACTGTGGCTGCCAGACTTGGGATGCCTGGACCATGGCTGGAAGAGCAGCTCACTGGCAGCGGTGAAGCGCTGGTCGCTGGTTCTTGCGTCCGGGTCACCACTTGTAGAGCAAGGAGACGAGACGGTAGCTGACGAGGCCGTGCCGTGGTCTCAGCTTTATTTGGGACGCAGACGTAGCGATGCGGTTGCGGCTGCCGCGTCCAATCAGCTCAAGAGCCCAGGCGTTCTGTTCTCCTCGTGGCTCGCGCATCACGAGCCACGCGGCTGTCGTCTTCTTTTACGCGGCAGCACGGCGCTACACCATAATAACCACCCTAACCGCGATGACGTACAGCAACATGGCAGTCCCCATACACCGAAACAATCCGCTACCATCTGAATTCATGCTTGGGACTGGCTCTCTGCCCGGACGGCACGAAATAAGTGGTATAATCTGCCATCGCTAAGTCTTATCTAACGCTGAGGGCACAACATCAGGTATCTTTCTAAATGCGAATGCATTTCTTAGTCGAGGGCTATGTCAGGCATCGGGCGTTGTCTGGCGGCGGTGTCCGCGGGGAGGAGGATAGGTTGACGAGGTGTCCGCGCGCCGGCAGGTGTTATCTCTCCGCTCTCGCTCCCTCTCCCATAGCAACAGCTGCGGGCGCGCGCGCTTATCCTCGCCCCTAGCAAAGTGGAGAGGAGGAGCGCGCTCTGGTGCGTGAGGGGCGCTCGCATCGCGGGAGCTCGGCGGAGCTCCCGCGATAAAGAAAAAAAAAGAGGAAAAAAAGAAAAACAGGCGCTGCGCCGTGCTCCCGACCGCGCTGCAGAAATTAGGCGCCTTTGCCTTCTTCGAACCACAACCACCATATATAAATGGAGTGAAGCGCGCGCTACATGCATTCGCATTTCCTCACGATTCCCTTCGGGGAGGTGGGGGCATTTTTTTCGCTCTTATCTAGATCGCTCGTTTGTTTTGATGCTGCTGGGACTACCGAGGCGGTGCCGAGCTGTGAAAGTGGTTTGATGTTAAAGGAGCAGATGTCGCCACAACATTAGCGTCGGTGATGCGTTGACGATGCGAAACACCCTGAATGTCTATATTGTTTTCTGTGCCAATAATTTGCTGTTCCACCCAAGAATGGTACGTCATCGCTGCTGAAAGTGCGTCGACCGTGCTGTCAAAAAAGAACTCGGTGAAAACGCCAGTAAGAACGCTGTTACAAGAAGAACCGCGTTCCTCACAAACGCCAGTGAACACGTCCTGTACAAGTGAGTTTCTGAACATAAAGAAACGGCGAGGTGGCATTCCCGCAGAGCTTTTTGCGTTTTTTATTAACTGCAAGGAGCAAGTATCGACAAGGTAGGCGAGCTCACGCCAAAGAGACGACGAGCAGACGACGCGATGCGCATGAACACGTCTTGAAAGGGCTTTCGCCTTTCCTATTGGCTATCAAGCCCTGCAGCTTCCACAGTGCTGCAAGGTACTTCTGAGATGGAGTATAGTGTGTGTTGTGTTTTTAGGCACATTATGTGGAACTCACACGTAGTCCTTACTTAAATAAACTGTCTGCTGCGCTTTCGGTGTTACTTAGACGTCGTCATGTATTCACACATCTTGTGACGTCCCAGCTTTGTCATTCCCTTCTGTTGCGATAAAAAATTATATGCACACGCTCGACGGGTTTTCACCGGCGCCGTCACTTTCCGTGAAAAGTGCAAAGCGATAGCATTGCCCCGCGCATCGTATGTTCTAAGCACGAGCAAAAAAGTCACAGTTTCGCAGCAAGGGCGAAGCAATGAATGCGATAGCAACATATGAGAATGTTATGCAAAGAAAGACTAGCAGCCCACTCCTTTACGGCTGCTCAAGCGAGCGCAATGCCCTTCGCGCGGACGATCACCGCATATTTTTCACCCGACATTGGTCAGATGAGTGAGCAACAAAAAAAAGCTTCATTCATCTTCAGCTTTGGAATTCATGCTTTATATCAGAGGTGTTAGGATAGAGGTTTACCGTGTGTCGTAGATAGAAAACGATCATCATCATGAGCCGGCTTCGGGGAGTCATCGCTCAAGCACTCGGTACGAATGGTTAACGAGAGAAGCTGGGGTATGCGGCCCCTATTCGGTCCTTGCCGTCTGTGTGGTTCCATGCTAATTTTTATTGTGCCAGTGTGGTAATGTAGTGGGGTTTGCCCAATTTCTGTGGCACATAGGAGTTTTTTTTGTGCAGCGGAGCTGTTACAGCTGAGGTCGGCCTCGTGTTGTATATAGAAAGAGATAGAAAGAAAGGCACGAAATAATGAGAGAGATAGAAGAAGAGAGAGCTAATGCTGGGAGAGAAAAGAAAGACACGGGAGAGAAAGAGAAAAAAAGAGAGCAAGTAGAAGAAGAAAGGCCGAGAAACTAGACATATGGTGAAATGGATAGAAAGAGGGACGTAGACTCAAAAAATATAAAAAAAAGAACAAGCGTAGCCATTCATAGTATAGCATAGCATGGTGTAGGAAAGAGACAAGTGAGAGGGTAAAAGCCTAACAATGAACACCAGCTGTGCTGTGACTCAACCTTGCGTGCCGTAGTGGAAGCTGCCCTACATATTTCTTTTCCTTGCAGGCTTCACAACCTTAAGCGAACTTCGGTTACCCGGATAGTCTCAAAATCTGGAAGCACTGAAAAGCGCAATTAACTAGGTAAAATTTTCGCAAATATTCTGACAACTCAAAACAAAAGCCAATGACAACCACTCTGGTTGGAGTCCTGAACACCCGCCACGGTGGTCTAGTGGTTATAGTGCTCGACTGCAGACCCGCAGGTCACCGAATCGAATCGCGGCCGCGGCGGCCGCATTTTCGGTGTAGGCGGAAATATTAGAGGACAGTGTGCTTGGATTTAGGTCCACGTTAAAGAACTCCGCTCTCATAATCATATCGTGCTTTTGGTAAATTAAGCCCCAACAATTATTATTACAGCCCCGACCGAGATATGTTCTAACGTTTTTTTTACTGACTATTGTGAGTTATTTCGAACACTGCAGCTGGAACGTGTCAAAGCACGCCGAATAGATCCTTGACGTCGTGAAACAGATGTGCCCCTCGTGAAAATTCTCTCGCGGTATCGACGTTTCACCTGCCGAAGTGTACAGCTCTCGTTATAATTATAAATGCGAGGAGGATATTTTTAGGCTCGACATCTAGGAGTCTTTGTTCTCTGTGGTGAGACAATATCATAAGCCCTCTTTGTGAAAAGCAACCCATCGGATGATCGCCTGTAAAAGTAGGGTCTTTTTTGCGAAGAAAGATGAAAATGAAAATGAAAAACACGGCAATGTTAGTCGCGTCTCTCAGGACTACTAATAAAATTTGACCAACCAACCATTCACGGCAAAACACACTCACCGGCAGTGGCCACGCACGATTCATATATTGATTCATATACTTCCTCATATACTGAGTTCTCGATATAAGATCAACGCTAGGAGGCACCATTTCACTGGTGCGCTTGAAAAAAAAAATAATGAGACTCGCCAAGGTTTCAGCCGCAGCCATTCTGGCGCTGGTGGCAGTGTCAGTGAGTCATGCGTGGCCAAGAAGCGTCAGCGGTCAAGTCTTTTCGCACGACGCGGTTACCGTGGAGGAGCGAGCCGTCACACGTAAGCACACGATGTTGCGCGTTTGTCACGTGATTATTATGCTGAGGGCGCGATGCACAATATTATGCGAAAATTGATGATTCCGCAAGCAAAGTGAAGACGCAGGAGCGAATTCTTTTAATAACAACATACGTACATATGCACACAAAATATTAATTCTTAAGGGCAAGTCTTCGTCGCAATAAAAGGGAAGAAAAAGACATTGGCACAGAGGAAGTGGTTGACGAAATAACGGGGTGTCACGGGAGACTCGGAAGAAATTTTTATTGAGCCTTGGAGAGTTCAAGCGAATTACGTTGGCCATGAGTCGCTGCAATGCCTAGCACGATTCCCCGTCTATCGAAAGCGTTGGAGCAATCGCGGCGCCCGCCTTTAAAACAAGTCCACAGGCTGAAACACTTGCGTATCTCATACATGAGCGCCCGAGAAAGCCAGAGCCGGCCAGAATTATCCCAGGATGTCCACTAAAGCGTGCTGGCCTGTCGCCAGCATTTTTTTTTTTGGGGGGGGGGGGGGGGGGGTGCATTTGTTTGAAGACCCTGAAAAAGGCCTATTTTCATATCCGAATTTTGGGAGAGACCCGGGCCTTACCCCCCCCCCCCTCCCCCTGACTGCGGGCCCGATACCATGGTTTCGGCGCAAAAAAACCGCTATAAGCTTTTTTTTGCAGCCTGAGGCAAATATCTTTGTGTATGCGGCTTGTGAAGTACTGTCGGCCAGCAACACATATCATGAAAGCAATTACATGAAAGTCGATTGTACTTACCGGCTGCTTAAACGTG
Organism: Rhipicephalus appendiculatus; assembly: GCA_030522465.1. Lineage (NCBI taxonomy): Eukaryota > Metazoa > Arthropoda > Arachnida > Ixodida > Ixodidae > Rhipicephalus > Rhipicephalus appendiculatus. The sequence continues at coordinate 12,539 of JALIZH010023444.1, read as the reverse complement.
TACATGCTAACATATGAAAGAAGTGTAAATTTAAGGGCTTGTTTTCTTTGTTAGACACAATATTGATTAAACCTAACAGACAACGATGCCAAGGAAAGTATAGGGGACTTCATTAGAAGTAATTGCAATGTAATTGTGAAGAAAGAAAAGAGAACGAAAAGATAACTTGCCACCGTCCACTTTCCGCCCACTTTTCATTCTTCACATTTACATTGCAACTACTTCTGATAACACTACCAATACTTTCCATGGCATCGTTGTCGGTTAGGTCTCATTAAAACGCTAATATAGGCACAGAAGCAAATTCATCATTAAATTAAGCCAATTAGTCCTTGCTACTCCCTATTTATGCATGTAACCAGTAAGTTTCTCGGTGTATCGCACTGACCCATCCGGGGGTAGTGTGCTTGTAGAGGCATTGCAACTCCTTCAGGATTGAGTCAGATTAAATAGTGCTAACGTCAACAGAATTTATTGCAGCACAGCGCACAACTAAATTTGATACCTCTCATGTACCATATTTAAGGCACCCATAGGGAAGCATATTTAAGGCCTATATCAGGGGTCTCAAACACGCGGCCCACGGCTTGGAATGAAATGTTTGTGACTTTCGTGAATAGTACTCTCATTATTTACTGGCCTTCCGCGATTAATAACGCTGTGTTGGGGTAATCTACAAAGGCGGCACTGGTATCAAGCATATTTTGCTTTGTGATGCACCTCATGCGGTTACTACGTGTTTAAACAGAACCGCGGCACAAAATCTATCTTTCAGAATCAGCTGCCAGATGTTTCTCGAATTCCGACGTCAAATTCTTATCAGAAATGATCCATGTCTGAGATATGCAAAATTCACTTTTTTTAAATGGCAGCGTGAGGTGACATTTTGTTCACTCTCCCCCTCTGCTCCCCCCAGTTTCAACCTTCGTCACTAACCCGGCCCTTGCGGGACTAAATTTAGTGACATCGGCCCGCTAGCTGAAGTGAGCTTGAGACCGCTGGTCTATATTAACCTTGCATTATATAGATGAATCTATCGTAGTTAATTCCAAAAGCATTATAACATGTCAGTATTTCTCAGGCTGTACTTGGTTCTAGTGGCATTAACCCACGCACATAATCGTTTTCCATATTGATATTCCTCTCACCCTTTTTTTAAAAAAAAGTTTCTATGCTTTCAGAATGCGAAAAAACCGAAGTATTCAAGAAATGCCAGAGCAGCAGCTGTGCTGAGACGCATTGCGAACAACTGCTTGGAAACGTACCGAAGTTGCCAGGATGCACGAAAGACTGCGTGACCGGTTGCTTTTGCCGGAAGGGCTTCTACAGGCACAGTAACCTCAAGTGCGTAACAGCAGCTGAGTGCCGGAAGTCCTGAACGAAGCTCCACAACAGCGTGCACCTACGCGTTATATTCAAGGCAAGCTGGGGGGCCGTCTCAAATCGTGGGTGTCGTGGAACAGCTTGCCTTCCCAATAAATTTTTTGCTGTCGCTTCGATGCTACTATCTCTGCAATGGAAATTTAGGAACCATGTTAGTAACGCCAAACGTCCTGGCGTGGTCGCTTAATTAAAACGCCGAGCTGGGCGAATGGGTTGTTCAACATACTTTTTGCGACATGGGTACCGCGACACGGAGGGAGAGGAAACAGACTTGCAGTTGTGTGTGTCCGCTCCTTATTCGTAAACAGGCGGTGTGTGCTGTAGCTTGACGTTTCGACAAGTGGACTTCTCTTTTTCAAGGCTGCAACGGGCTGCAGTTGCAGCATTGAAAAAGACAACTTCACTTTTGGAGACGTCGGCTCCAGCACGCGCCGCCTGTTTACCAATTTCTCATCGCAAGCTTACTTCAATCTTCCCTTTCCGGCGTTTCTTTTGGATCTGCTCCTTATAGTCATACATCCGCATCACGCTACCCACATAACATAAGTGTGGTCGCTTCCGAGTCCATAAGGTTTATTCTTTGACAGATTTTTCTGAGAAAGACTTCTGGAAAAAAAAAAGAAAAAGGAAAGAGCAGATCCCACGCGTTGTGGGAATCGATGCAATGTGAAGCAGCCAGCAAGGAACAAATCATGCTGCACAAAACACGCATGTCATGATTTACATGTTAGGACCTGTCATTTCTGTTGGTCATACAGTCACGTCACGCCGTAGCAATTTTGGTGTATATCAAGCTAGCGAGAAGGCCGCGAGCACACCATGAGCGTGGCATGTAAATGGCGTTGCACATGACATGCACGTCATGATTTTCATGTTACCACCTGCCATTTATACTCTTCATACAGTCACGTCATGCAATAGCGAACTTGTCGTATATCAAGCTAGAGAAACGGCCGTGAGCGCACCATCAGTGTTGCATGTAAATCATGTTGTACATGAAATGGATTTCATCATTTTCATTTTACGATCTATCAATTATGTTTATCATACAAACCCGTCACGCAGTACCAAATTTGGTGTATATCAAGCTAGCAAAACGGCCGCCAGCGTGCCATATGAGCGTGGCATGCAAGTCACGTTGCACATGACTTATCATAATTTCCATATTTATTTATTTATTTATTTATTTACCCTCAGGGTCAACAGACATTACAGAGGGGAGTGGTTATATTTACAAATGCAGTGGTTATTCCCATTTATACAATAATAGAGCAAGTTTGCACAATATGCACACATTAACAATAAAAAATAACACAATGAGTAAACCAACAATGTTACACACTGACATTTGAAGAGGAAAACAAAGTAAAAAAAAACTAAGAATAACACAATAAAGAGTGACAAGTGAAATACTGCCGTACATAATGTATAATTAAACAGCAATTACACTGTGTACATTAAAATGCAGCAAAAAAAATAAAAAATTAAAAAGAAATTTATGATGTCACTGGTAAAGCACGCATGAAAAGTTCAGAATCTTTAATTTCAGCCGTTAGTGCGGGAAGGCAATTCCACTCTTTTGATGTACGTGGTATGAATGAATTCATGAAAGCGTGAGTTCTACATAGTGGAATTCCGACTTTATGAATATGGTCTAGTCTACTGGAAACATACTGCGGAGGATTAATTAGTTCGTTATGCAAGTAGGGATGGTAGTAGAGCTTATGAAAAAGAACTAGACGATGTGTTTTACGTCGAGATGCGAGAGATGGTAAATTAAGATTACTTCTCATTGCTGTTATGCTAGCGGTGCGACTGTACTGAGAGCAAATAAAACGAATAGAATTGTTCTGTATCATTTCTAGTGCGTGTGTGAGATTTTCATGAAATGGATCCCATACTGATGCAGCATATTCGAGCTTAGATCTAATTAGTGTTTTGTATAAGAGAAGCTTTAAGGATGAAGGTGATCTTGAAAAATTTCGACGAATGTAACCGAGCATGCTATTTGCTTTATTCAGAATATGTGCGATATGATCATTCCAGGTTAGGTTAGACATTATGTGTACACCAAGATATTTGTACGATGACACATGTTCTAATGGTTCGCTATTGAGTCTATAAACAGGTTGAATTGTTTTCGACCGGGTTACTCGCATAAATTTACATTTCGTTATGTTTAGTTCCATTTGCCAATCCTTGCACCATAAACAGACTGCGTTAAGGTCAGATTGAAGAACATTTATATCGTTATCACAAGTTATTTTCCTAAAGATTACGCAATCGTCTGCAAAAAGGTGAATATTTGAGGAAACGCAAGAAGGTAAGTCGTTTATGTATATTAAAAAAGAAGGGGACCAAGCACTGAACCTTGCGGAACACCAGATTTGACAGCGCTAAGTCCTGAAGTAGTGTTGTTGGCTGAAACGAATTGGGACCGGTTGTGAAGAAAACATTCAATCCAGGTCAGAAGTTTAGGGTCAATGTTAAGTAGACTAAGCTTATATAAAAGTAATTCATGGCAAACTTTGTCGAATGCTTTCGAGAAATCGAGGAAAATACAGTCGGCGAATGAAGAGTTATCTAGAATAATATGCAATTTGTGCACAAAAGACGTTAGTTGTGTTTCACAGGAGTAGGTTTTGCGAAATCCGTGTTGTGATGATGAAAAAAACGAGTTATTCAAGGAAGTTTACCACGTGTGAGAACAGGATATATTCAAGAAGTTTGCATGGTATGCTAGTAAGGGAGATGGGCCGGTAGTTAAGAGGGGAATGCCTGTTACCCGATTTATAGAATGGAATTATCTTCCCGGTTTTCCAGTTTGACGGAAGAGAACCAGTGTCAAGAGTCTGTTTAAATATCATAGTTAATAAGACAGATGAATAGGTCATTGTACTCTTTAGAAACTTTGCTTCAATTTGATCGGATCCTGGCGCGGAAAATGATTTTAGTGATTTAATAAGTTTTGTCACACCGTCGAAGTTGATTTCTACAGGAAACATGGCTGTGTAGTTGTAAGTATGGGATGGTGGCACTGATGTGTTTGTGTTGGAAGAAAAATTATTTGAAAATACCTCGTTTAGAACGTCACAGCATGCGTTGTCAGAGATGGCGTTGTCAGCATGCGTTGTCAGAGATCAGTTAGGGTGATGCAATTATCTTTGCTTGGTTTTATCATGCGCCAGAATTTTTTGGGTTCGCTTGCGAGCACCGATGGCAGGGTGTTGCTTAGAAAGTTATCTTTTGCTTCCTTTACTGCGTTTATGTATTGGTTAGCTGCTGTCGTGTAATCTGTCCAGCGATCATTCCTAGTTGAATTTTTAGCAGACCTGAAAAGACGTTTCTTTTTGTTCGATAAACGCTTTAGGTGTTTGTTGTACCACGGAGCGTTCGAATCCGTGCTGATGGTGATAATAGGGACATATTTAACTGTTAATTCATTAATTTTTGCTACAAACATGCTCCAATTTGTCTCTACATTACGACTCTCAAACCCGATCACGAAGTTATCAAGAAAGGCGGCAAGCTCTTCGTTTATAGCATCGTAGTTAGCATTTTTGTAATCTTTAATACTTTTCTTTTGTTTAGGAAGCGTAGGTCGAACTGTATTCATTTCAAATGAAAGTAGGGCATCATCGCTAAGACCAGGCAAGTGAGTAATGTCGGAAACAATTACCACTTGTCACTTATGTTCGTCAGGCAGTCATGTCACGCAATACCAAATTTGGTGTAAATCAAGCTAGCAAAACGTCCGGGAGCGTGCCATATGAGCGTGGCATGCAAGTCATGTTGCCCATGATATGTCATGATTTCGATATTACCACTTGTCATTTATGTTCTTCATAAAATCACGTCACGCAATACCAAATTTGGTGTATATCAAGCTAGCGAAACGGCCGCGAGCGTGCCATGAGCGTGGCATTCAAGTCATGTTACACATGACGTGTCAAGATTTCCACATTACCACCTGCCACTTACGTTCGTCATACAGTCACGTCATGCACAAGCAAATTTGGTCTATATCAAGCTAGCAAAACGGCCGCGAGCGTGCCATGAGCGTGGCATGTAGATCATGGTGCACATGACACGCACTGAATGATTTTCATATTACCACCTGTCATTTATGTTGGTCATACAGAAATGTCTCATCATACCATTTTTGGATATATGAAGGTAAGAAAACGGCTGCAGGAGCACCAGGGCCATGGCGTGTAAACCATAAGATTCATGACAAGTTAGCCAGGATTTTCATGATATGATCAGTCGTTCATGTTCGCCATACAGTCATGTTATGCCATACCAATTTTGGTATGAATCCTACAAACGATACGATCTGGAGAGCCCAAAGTTGTATAGGCGGCTAGATAGATAGATATATATGCTCAAAGTAGCCAAAGTTCGCTAAGAAATGCTTCGCATTCTATCTTGCTATCTAGCCAACTGCAGCGTTAAGGTACAAAGGAAATTTATTTCCCAAACGAAGCGTATATTTTTGTGGTATTTCCTCCCCATAACGCCCTTCCGCAGCAGCTGCTTTGCTGTCGGTTCACTATCTACTTTTGGTCCTTTTTCTTCAGCGAACGTGTTTTACTTTGCTATTTATCTACAACAAACTTAACTGTTAGGGACTGTACACGCGCTTTCCGCACAGCCGCAGAGCATGTGGCGGGACACCTGCCGCACGCAAGCGGGGGGGCGAAAGAGCGTCGCCGGTACGCTCTTTCGCCCTACGCTTGCGTGCGGCAGGTGTCCCGCCACGTGCGCTGCGGCTGTGCGGAAAGCGCGTGTAGAGTCCCTTAACGATGAGTGGGGGAAGGGAGGCAAACATTCACTGAAGGACAGTGCAAGTTCTTGCTGCCCAAAGGTGTGAAGCACTATCCCGGTTCATTCGCAATCTGTTAGGATTTCAGTACCAGCGGCCGTGTCAGTACGCTCGTCACTTGTGCCACACTCGTCATAGTCAGAACCTGTCGATTTTCTGACGATGAAATACGGGTCACGTAATAACTTGCACAGCACAGCCGAACCTGGCACTCACGAAATCGCGACTGCTCTGCATCCGTAGTTATATTAGTTACAGAGCAAATTCGTTTGCCCTTAGCGCGCGCTGCGCACTATCACGCTCTTTACCTCCACTCTTTATAATTGCCGCAATAGGCCCTCGCTGGTGCTTTCCGGTTCAGTAACGTAGCCGGAAGGTGGGGTGGGGCGGGAGGGAGGGAGTATTTGGGGGTCTCGAAGCCCCCTCCACCCGGAAGAAATTTCTGGCTCCGTCTCTGTTCCTCTTCCCTAATGGGGTGCTTGTAGGAAAGAAATTCTTCCACCTGCAGCCGGAATTACACATCTAACAGCCAACTCGAGAGGAGGATTTCGTATTAAAACAGCAGAAAACAAGGAGGTTTCCCTTTTCTTTATTTGTCCCTTAACTATCGCACTATCTCTCTTCAGCAAGAACAAGTAAAGCTCCGCATTGCCTAGGGAGAGCACTTACTTTGACTTCTTGCGTGAAGAGCAGAACGAAAAGAGCGCGCACAGAACGAGGACGAGGACACCGAAGCGCTGAACTTACAACGGCTTTATTGGGAAAGCATGGCAGAACCATGCTTATGACAACTGTATTGCGCATGTCGGGAGCCAAACATAGAAAATTCTGGTATGAGAAATATGACTTTTTCATTGCACAAGGATCACAACTGAAAGGCTGATCGCTTATTTCAAAGTAAAAACTGCGCGAAGTACACATACTAAATGCAAGGCTGGCACAGAACGACTGCTGACTCAGAAACAAGTTTAATCATGAACGATAGCACACACAAAAGAGACAGAGAGAACAACTTGATAGAATGCCTGCAGAATCGATTAGGCTCCCTCCACGCAGGGAGGACGAGCTTTCATCGCGACGCGGCCTTTACGCTAAAAAAAAAGGCCCCCACCTCCCCGAAGGGGAATCGTGAGGAAATGCGAATGCATATCGCGCGCGCTTCACTCCATTTATATATGGTGGTTGTGATTCGAAGAAGGAAAAGGCGCCTAATTTCTGCAACCCGGTCGGGAGTACGGCGCAGCGCCTGTTTTTTTTTCTTTTTATTTATTTATTTTTATTTTTTTATATTTTATATATATATATATATATATATATATATATATATATATATATATATATATATATATATATATATATATATATATATATACATATGAGCGAGCGGACGGGAGAGTGGGGCGCAGGGAGGAGAGAGCGAACACACCTCCTCAACCTATCCTCCTCTCCGCGGACAACGCCGGATGCCTGACATAGCCCGACTATGAAATGCATTCGCATTTAAAAAAATGCAGCAGCTCCACTACAGTGAAACCTCGCAAGTGCGTCGAGCGGTCACCCGAGTGGTTCCCGTTGTTTTGTTGCTATTGCTATTGGTGCTACGACTGCGGTTTGCAATGTGGGTATTTGGTATCGTGCGGTATTTAGGTTATGTGATGTGCGGCAGTGTCTAATGACAATTAGATGCTGTTATCTGTGGTTGCGTTTTCGCGCACTGGAGAGGCGGTTGCGTTGTTCTGCCGTTATTGACGTTGCGCGGCAGCTGCCTTCTCCCGCACCACGGCTGGATTAGTCTGGCGATGTAGACGTTCCATTCGCCCTTGCTTTGCGTTGAGTTTAATATTATTGGATTGCCTGCGCTGACGAGCCACAGCGGTGTGAGCTTCAAAGATTCGGGCCTTCTGTTTTCGACGCTTACGTTCTGCAGCTCCTCACTCAGCCTTCACTTCGAGAGGCACAGGCTGATGTCGCTAGGCTTGTCGCGCTTGTTGAGCTGCGGCTGCTCGCTGAGCCTTCAGCTCGGGATTTGAGTGATCGACGCCATCGACGCTGTCCTTCCAGGAGCGGTTGCCAAGCAGCGCGCGCTGATTGGTCGCTAGAGGAGTGCTGGTTGGAGGAGGAATCGCATGCCTGGCGAGGTGGTGGCGCCCTCTTTGCGCGGCGCCGGAGTCAGCCGCAGGTTTCCGAAACGTTTTTAGCGACTTTAAGTTAATTATACCAATTACTTTCTGAATATTTTTATTAATTATGTTATTTCCGACCTTGTTCGTTCATGGTAACCCGGTTTTGAGCATTGAAATCCTTGTTTTAGCCTACACTGAGCGCTTGATCGTGAGCGTAATCACGCCACATGAGATGCATGGATGGACGACAAGCCGGCCCGCAGAAGTGCTACCAGGGGCGGCGCCAGGATTTTCTTACTGAGGGGGGCACCCATGATAAGTGAGTTCCTTCAGGGGGGGGGGGGCTGGGAGGCGGGGCCATTAAGCGTTGTGTTTTGACTATATGTTTGCTCTTGGGAGGGGGGCGAAGTGGGGGGCAGGCGAAAATATTGGGGGGGGGGGGCTCCAGCGCCCCCCCCCCCCTGCCCCCCGCTCGCGCCGCCCCCCGAGTGCTACGCACTTAAAACGCCCGGAACAAGCAAAATAGAAATAAAGTTGCACAGGATCCGTTAGCATGCAATTATTAGCTGAGAACAGGAAAGCGTTGGTTTTGGCCAAGTTGTCAGGGAAGGGTGCTGCGCAGTGGTGTTGCCGAGCAGTGTCATAAATAAAAAGAGACAATTCGAGAGACTGGATTGTATGTATTTACGCGGTTCGATGAAATCAAAAACTGCGCAGATTTGTCGTTCTCTCTTTCTTCCTCGTACTATTTCGTTGCGCGGGTATAGAGCATTCACGTTTCGAATGACGCTCGTCCCCTCAGTCCTCATCGTCAAGGGAGCGCTTCGTCGTTGACGACTGTACTGCTGATGTCGACGCTAGGCATCGACATCAAACTCAGTGCAGCTATGCATGCCTTTGCGTCACTGCCTCCACAGAACTTGAAGGCCAACTTTTAAGGCCTAAACACATGTACGCGTTACAACGCGTCAGCGCGAGGCTAGTAGACGGCGTCGCGTTCCTATGGAGGGAGAGGGGTGCCGCTACCGTGTAGTTGCGCACCCTCTCCTTCCATAGGAACGCGACGCGATGCCGAGTCTCAACGCCACGCGCTGACGCGTTGCAACGCGTGCATGTGGTTAGGGCTTTACGGCGCACGATTGCGGCCTGTCTTCGAGTCGGGACTTCCCCTATGCCGCGGGGATCTCCCTCTCCTAACTTGCGTCTGCAAGATGATGCGGTCTAGGGTTTGACGAAAACTCGTCTGGCGAGGGAAAATCATGGTTCAGGATTGTTGAGCGGCATGATTGTTGATGCGGGTTCATGAAGTTGATGCGCCACTTGACGCTGGCGTCCATCAGTTATGATGGGAGCGTTCACGTCCCGGCGGTGCACACATTTGTGAGTAATAGCTGAGCGGCTCAGCGGGCCAGCGCACCCCGTGGAGGAGCGGAGGGACCAGCGGAGTGCAAGACAAAAGGAAGAATAATAGCTGAACGATGCCCCGCTTGTTTCAGCGGAGCGCCTTGCTGCACCACCTGTTGAACAAGGTTGAAGCTATGTCCATCGAGCAGAGGCTTTGCTTGGAAAACGCTCGCACCGCTCCCACGCTGGTCCGCTGCGCACGCTTCGCGGACGGAATGAGCGGGCGAGCGGCTCGCGCCGTAACAACGCTGGCTGTCTCAGCGTGCCGCGCATGCGCAGTTGGCGCCTCCGCTCGTTCGCTGGGCCCACTGGCCCGCTGAGCCGCTCAGCTATAACTCTTTATTTTCGCCAACCCAGCCAAGTAAAGCTTTCGCGTTAACCCTTTGTGCGGCAGTGGGACACATACGTCCCACTTTTCCTTCAGGAGAAAAAAAATTCTCCACAGTCACACATCGCAGTTAGCACGACGGTAAGGTGCTGCTATCTAACCTAAGTCATTGTAAATTCATAAAAAAAATGTTTTACTGCACTTTCGAAAGGTGGCGGTAGTGCCAAAATTCAGTTGAACTTTGTACTTTTTCTGGGAGGGAGTGTCTGAATATTTGCCTCGATCAGTTCCAAATAGCTGCCGTTCAAAATGACTGGTATGTTTCTATTTTTCTCGTTCTTTAGAGACGTCATTTTAGGTGCTATTCATCGCGTTCATTTACAAATATGTGCCATAACTCGTTCGATAACCGTGTCAAAGCACAGACGTCCGTAATATCACCACGTTTTTCGCTAAGCCTACTTGTTGTGAAGGGTGCATGGAAACATTTATTTTTATTTTCTACGCCTTGTTTACGTTTCAGAAACCTCGCTTACGTGCGAGGAGGCCCTGGAATTGTTTCTTAGCCTTCCTGGTGACTCTGACTCCAGTGGCGATGAGGCCGAAAGTAGCGACGCCGACTTCGTGCCTGAGATTGCGCCGGCGGAAAGTAGCGACGACATTGATGACATCGTCGCACAACCAGCTAGAAAGCGGAAAAGGAGGCCGGCAAAAAAAAGAAGAAAATCTAAGAGACCAGCTGGCACTTCGGCGCTGAAGTATGAAGATACCGGAAATTCTGAAGCGGAAGATGGACCTAGTCAGTGGAGTACTTCGGAGCCAGTCCACTTTGTTAGAAGTCCCAAGGTATGGGATCCAAAATTTTCTCCGAAAGCGCCAACAAATGCAGCTGAAGCATTTGCGCTGTATTTCACTGATGACCTTCTTGGTGCCATATTAGAGCACACAAATCGTGAGGGTGCCCGAAAATACGGACTGAAATGGTCAATTCTAAGCATGGAAGGAACTGAAAGCTTACTTTGGTCTACTTTTGCTGATGAGTGTGTCTCCGAGGCACCATCTCTACCACTAATGGAGCTGTGATGGCTTGTTCCACAGTCCTGAAATATCGCGAGTGATGCCAATCAAGCGATTTCAGGCAATCATGAACAGCCTGCGCATAAGTGACAGGAGGAAAAGAAAAGAAAAGAGGAGAAGAGGGCTATGATAGGCTTGGCAAGGTACGCCCGCTCATCGAAGCCCTCAACAAATCTTTTCAAACTGAATATACTCCCTCAGCCTACCAAGCTATTGATGAAAGCATGATTCCCTTCAAAGGGAGGTCCACCATGAAACAATACTTGCCTCTCAAGCCCGTAAAAGGGGCTACAAAGTGTGGTGCAGGGCAGATTCTCAGACCGGTTACCTGCTGGAATTCCAAGTGTACGAAGGAAAAAACGCGAGTCGGCCATCGGACCTAGGCTTGGGCGAACACATAGTCCTTTCGCTTTCTGAGAACGTGCAGCCTGGAAGCCAACTTTATTTTGATAATTATTTCACGTCTACAAGACTGATGGAAGCTCTTGCAAAAAAAAAACATCCTCGCCGTTGGGACTGTGCGCGTGAACAGGAGAGACCTGCCCAAGGAGATGAAGGAAGACAACAAGCTCAAGAAGGGCGAATACATCTGGAGGTCCAAAGGTCCAGTTACAGCGTACCAATGGCGTGACACAAAGAATGTGCATGTTCTATCAAATTTCCACCACCCGGAAGACACTGAGGTGGTGTCACGCAAGCTGTCGAATGGATGCTCGATCGATGTAACATGCCCTAAGGCAATATCAGACTACAACACCTGGATGAATGCTGTTGACAAGTTTGACCAGAAAAGAAATTGCTACCGCACCGACAGACGCTCCAAGAAGTCTTGGTACAGAATTTTCTATTTCCTTTTGGATGCAGCAATCGTGAACTCATTTCTTCAGCTCTAATCAAACACTAACATGTCGTACATGTACTTCCGACTCCTTCTTGGCCGCCTCTTGATAAATGGGCAGAAGTTCAGAGAGAACAAGGGCACTCGACCCTACCGCGAGAAAAAGATGGGGGGGCGCAGGTGTAGGTGGTGTTCCACTGTTGGGAAAGAGGTGCGCACAAAATTTCTATGCTCAATTTGTGAAGTGCCCCTCTGTGCCACCTGTTTCGGGCCGTTCCATGCCGAGAACGCGGCGAAGTAGCCGTTAGGTGGTACCCTAGTGCGGCAGTGGGACAGTGTTTTCCCACTTTTGAAAAGGTCTTTCATGCGTCAGTGGGACACATATGTCCCACTTTTTTTGAATAAACTACTGGCATGATTTTGATCAAAGTTGTTTCATACTATTTCCTAGAAGGCCATATGAAAATACCACGGCCGTTTTTGATCTGATCATGAAAAAAATATAGGTCAACCCACAAAGGGTTAAAAGAAACATTTGAAGGTGCCCACAAGCACAAAACA
>JALIZH010023443.1:0-34750 GCA_030522465.1 Rhipicephalus appendiculatus | reverse complement strand
GCAGCTCTTTGACTAGGCTGTGTAAAGGCGGATTCACACCGGCGACTAGCACCGGTCGCGCGACCATTTGCGACTGGCGACCAAAAAAGCGACTGAAAGCGACCGATGTTCACACCGGCAGAGGCTGCATGCGAGCGACCGGAAGTCGCAAACCCAGAAAGTCACGTCCGGATATCGTTATCAGTGAGCCAAGGGAGCGCAATAAAAAAAGAAAAAGAAAAAGCGACGAGCCCGGTTGCAAACAAATGCTGACGTCAATTCTGGGCTTCATTGATTGGTTCCAACCGTCCTGCGACTGCAGTCGCGCGACTGAAAAAGTCGCTCAGCGAGCGACTGAGCAAAAGCAGTCGCTTTGCGACAGAAGCGACTGTTTGCGACTGTTTGCGACCAGTCGCAAAGCGACTAACTTGGTCGCGCGACCGGTGCTTAGTCGCCGGTGTGAAGCAGCCTTAACGCTGTCCCTCCGTCCGTGCATCCGTGCGAACGCGCCGCAAATCACTCCCCTCGCCGCAGGTGTTGGAGCGGTGCCAAGTAGGTCACGCCGCAGCAGGGGGAGCGTTGACGTCACGCCCTCGCAGTGCGCGCTGACGTCACTCTCTCCCACGGTGTAAGATATAAAGACTTTAGGTGGGGACACTCCCTCGGCTCTCATGCAAGACGCGATCGACCAGATAAAGTAACAACCCCGCGCGTCCGGGTTGGACCGCTGACGGCAGCGGATACCTATCGGCAAGCTAGCGCAACTTCAAAATAAAAAACGTTTTACGTAACGTTGCTATAGCAACCGGCGAGGCCGGTAGCAAGCAACGCCGGCGTTCTGCGAGCGTCGCTATGTCACTCGCACGGTGGTCGCACGCGAAAAACACGTCATGCGGCAGCTTTAGTAGCTTGCGTGCCTTAGCCGCGTTCGCTGACCTGGCGTTTTATCATTCCCGTTTGCGACATGAACTTGTGATGTGGTAAGCAGCCATGAAGGAAATCTGACAAAAGAACACGTCCACAACGAGCGAATATGGGAAGAAAGTGCTTCGTTAGTGGTTGCCGGTCAGGTTACCCGAAGTGCCAAGCAAAAGCAATTTTGTTCAATGTTCCTTCTGATCCCGAACGCCTCAAAGCATGGGCTCAAGCGATTCCCAGGAAGGACCGTACGCTCAGCACAAAGGATGCAGTCTGCAGCAAGCGCTTCACAGGTGACATGATTCTAAAGAAAAGATACTTCGGAGAACTAGCAGGTGAAGTCCTGCTCGACGAGCCAAAAAGAAGTGTTCTTTCGGAAGATGCAATTCCTTGCATTTTTCCGTCTTCTCCCATACACTCTTCTTCGGAGTCCAGGAAAAGAAAGTTACCTACTACGGAGCAACCACCACCACTACCAAAGGCCATAAAGAAAAGACTGCAAGACCTGCAGCAGCTGCGAAACTTCAAGAAAAAATCCTACAATGGCTTTAGCGCAAGAGAGGACAGCGAAGTGTCGCCTGAAACAATGTTTAATGACACTTCCTCAAAGTGGTGATGAGAGGAAACGCCACAGCTTCAAGTAACCAGTTTGCAGCGGAGATGTTGGCAAGCGGGGATGAAGTGGACACCGAAGGTGACCTTTCAGGAGTGTGCTTACACCTGTGGCGGCAGCCAAGCTTAAGCCAAGCCGCCAGGCAGCGCCACCCTCCGCTGCTCTCCGGAACCTCCAGAGAACCTGAATAAACAGTTGATGTTTGGGATCCACGCCGCGCGGTCGTGTCTTCTTCTCCCGCGCGTACACGCGTCCCAACAGTGGTGACCCGGACGAGTGGCAGCAGTGAAGTTCGCCATCTTGGGTGCGGACTTTCTTCGGCATTTCGGCCTTCTCGTCGACGTGCGCAACCGCCGCCTTCACGATCCCGTGTCGCAGGCAACTGTGCAAGGCAATCCCTCGCACCACCCTCCTCCGCTGAGCCCCACTCTGCTCGGGCCGTCCGGTGCAGAACGTTTTACTCGCATTCTGCAGGATTTTCCCGAGTTGACGAGGCAGCCGCCAGCCAGCGCCGCGGTGAAGCACGAGGTACGCCATTACATCGCCACCAGCGGCCCACCCGTGCACGCGCGGCCTCGCCGTTTGCCTCCAGAGAAGTTGAAGGTCGCACGACAGGAATTTGAACACATGATGGAGCTAGGGATCATCAGACCCTCGTCGAGCGCCTGGGCATCTCCACTTCATATGGTGCCAAAGTCAACGCCGGGAGACTGGCGACCATGCGGGGGACTATAGGGCGCTGAACCAGGTAACGACTCCAGACAGATACCCGGTACCGCACATACACGATGTCACGACGAGGCTTCACGGTGCCACTATCTTCTCGAAGGTCGACCTGGTGCGGGCATACCATCAGATTCCCGTTGCCCCGGAGGACGTCCCGAAGACCGCCATCGCAACGCCTTTCGGACTTTTCGAATTCCTCCGAATGCCATTCGGACTCCGAAACGCGGGTCAGACATTCCAGCGGTTCATGGACGGTGCTATACGCGGCCTCAGCTTCTGCCACGCCTATCTTGACGACTTGCTAGTCGCCAGCAGCACTCCGGAAGAGCACGTGAATCATCTGCGCATCGTCTTCCAGCGCTTAGTGGAACATGGCGTGGTCGTGAACATGGCCAAATGCGAGCTTGGTGTGCGACAACTCTCGTTTCTTGGACACGTCATCTCCGCCTCAGGAGTTCTTCCTCAACCCAACAAGGTTGAAGCCGTGCAAGGATTTCCGCAGCCGACCGCCAAGCGCCAGCTTCGGGAATTTCTGGGTTTGGTAAACTTCTACCGCCGTTTCATTCCCCGCTGCGCCCAGATCCTTCAACCTCTCCACGACCTGCTGGCCACTTCACGGAATGGCTCAGACACCCTCTCCTGGTCTCAAGAAGCAAAAGAAGCCTTCTGCGAGGTCAAGGACGCTTTGGCAAACGCCGCACTGCTTGAATACCCCAGATCCGGTGTCCCGCAGAGCGTAATGGTGGATGCCTCCGATACAGCCGTCGGGGCTGTATTACAGCAGCTCGTTGGGGGAATCTGGCGCCCGATTTCCTTCTTTTCGAGGAAGCTAACACCTACCGAGCGCCGCTACAGCACCTTCGGGAGAGAACTGCTGGCCGTGTACGCTGCCATACGACATTTTCGCCATTTCCCTGGAAGGTGTAGAGTTTTTCGTCCTCACCGACCACAAGCCGCTTACTTATGCATTGCGCTCGCTAAGCTCCGACGGTGGAACGCACACAGCACGTGAACGGCGCCAAATGTCCTATATATCCAGAGTTCACGACTGATATCCGCCACGTCAAAGGCGGCGACAACGAGGTAGCGGACGCCCTCTCACGGAATCCTGTGAACGCCATCATGCCCACACTACAGGTTGATCTTCCCGCTTTGGCAGCCGCTCAACGTGAAGATGACGAACTGAAACACCTGTTGACCGCGACCACTGCCCTGAATCTTGAGTGGATCCCAGTTCCCGGATCCGAGGACAAGGTTTGCTGTGACACAAGCGTCAGTAGAACTCGCCCGTTCGTGCCCGCGAGCCTCCGTCGCCATGTGTTCGAGTCCTTGCACAGACTGTCTCATCCGGGGATTAGAGCCACCCAAAGACTGGTGACGGCAAGATTTGTCTGGCCGGGCGTAAATCGGGACGTCCGACGCTGGGCACGCGAATGTGTAGCTTGCCAGCGCTCTAAGATACAACGCCATACCTCGACAGCACTGGGAACACTCCCCACTCCGGATTCTCGCTTTGATCATGTCCACCTGGACATCGTCGGCCCACTGCCACCCTGCCACGGAAAGGCCTACCTGCTGACCTGTGTCGACAGGTTCACCCGCTGGGCGGAGGCCATCCCCTATCGCGGACATCACTGCCGAGACGGTTGCGAGTGCTTTCCTGTACCACTGGGTAGCCCGTTTCGGTGTGCCCTCCACGATAACAACAGACCGCGGCCGACAATTCGAATCAGCCCTTTTCACTGCCATCAGTCAGCTCATGGGCACCTCACGCATACGCACGACAGCGTACCACCCCATGAGCAACGGCATGGTGGAGCGCTTTCACCGCCAGCTGAAGGCTGCGCTCACGGCAACCGAGGAACACAACTGGGTGGAGGCCCTCCCACTCGTTCTTTTGGGTATAAGGTCCACCTTGAAAGAGGACATTGGCTGCAGCGCCGCTGAGCTGGTCTACGGCACGACACTCAGGCTGCCGGGGAGAGCTCTTTTGCGCGCGGCTCAGAGGAGGCATCCATAGCTTGCAGCGACTATGCACTTCGCCTACGCAACGTCATGAGCAAACTGCGCGCGGTACCTCCACGGCCCCCAGGGTCGCGTGTGGTGCACGTCGACCCACAGCTCACATCGTGCCCATATGTGTTTGTACGACACGACGCGGTTCGGCGACCTCTTCAGCCACCCTATGATGGGCCGTTTCAAGTCCTCCGCCGTGGCAACAAGCAATTCACAATCAAGAGAAACGGCCGTGAGGAGGTCGTGTCGTTGGACCGCATCAAGCCAGCACACATGGACCGTGACGACGCCGTGTTGCCTCCACTAAGGGGAATCACCGCCAGGACCCCCAGCTTCAATGCCAGCCCAAGTCCACGAGGTGCCCTCCCGGCTGACGCACAGTGGGCGGCTATCAAGAGCACCCACTCGCCTGGACCTTTAACTCCGTTCGGCAACTCACTAGGGGGGGGAGTGCTGTGGCGGCAGCCAAGCCAAGCCAAGCCGCCAGGCAGCGCCACCCTCCGCTGCTCTCCGGAACCTCCAGAGAACCTGAATAAACAGTTGATGTTTGGGATCCACGCCGCGCGGTCGTGTCTTCTTCTCCCGCGCGTACACGCGTCCCAACACACCCTTCAGACGCCCACTTGCCAAGCCCTGAATGGAACCATCATACAGTGTGTGACTCTGGTCAGCATTCTTTTCATTTTATACAAGCTGGCTTTTCGTCATCTGGGAATCCGCTGTCACTTAAAATACTCAACGTACAGCAAGTCAAGGACGCAACTTTCGCTCTCAGTACTTTCGCACTTGGTCGAAAAGTTGACTCATCATTTGTTCCCGAATCATGTGAATTGCGCTCTCCTGGTGACTGGAATGTTGTGAGTGAAGCCCTAAAAAGTTTCGCTGAATGGAATATCTGCTCTGGTGGGCCACCACAGGAAAGATACACGAACGTGTACTTGGAATGTGGCTACGTGGACACATCCGGCGTTTGGCGTCACAATCGGTGTCCCATTCTACAAACTGGAGAATCACCTTGCACGTTTTGTGATAGGCTGCACAATACACTCCGAGTGCACATGTACAGGAAGGAGAAGCGCAGAGAAGAAAAGCGAATCAGAATTCCGCTGCAGTCATCCGTAAAAGACAAGGTAAATGCCTTACGAAAACAGCGCATTGCCTGCTACAGGTCCAAGATGCCGGTGCTTAAGACCAAACGAAAGCTCCTGCATGAGATACAGTCTTGTCGTGAAAAACTCACGGCGCTAAACGACAGCTCACTCAACGAAACGCTGACGACAGCAAACCTCTCAGAGGCGCAGCAAATGCTAGTGAGAGAGTGCGTGGAAGCAGCCCGACACCAGTCAAGAAATGGCAGAAGGTACACAAACAACTGGCTCCTCTTGTGCCTACTGTTACACATTCGCTCACCGAGCGCCTATAGGTTTCTTAGAGAGAACGACGTCCTCCCCCTGCCGTCAGTGAAAACCATCCGACGCTACATATGTACAGTTGACATGAAGTGCGGCTTTGACAAAGACTTCTTCTCTGCACTCAAAAAGAAGTTGCGAACGAAACCGACGTTCTTGAGGCATGGAATGTTGTTGGATGCGATGCAAGTTAGACGGTGCAAGCGGTTTAATTCAAAGACTTTGAGCTATGATGGTCTCGTGGATCAAGGCGAACAGACCATGACATCTATAGATTGGGCCGACCATGCCCTGGTGTTTATGTTCTGCCCGTTTAACAGCTATGCACAACCTGTGGGAGTCTTCGCTTCCAAAAACGCCACGCGAGGCGTAGTGCTGTGTCAACTGCTTTTGCAAGCGACTTGTGCTCCTTGAAGAAGCTGGAGCGTTCATTGGCGGGGTCGTCTGCGACGGGGCAAGCACGAACCGTACCATGTGGAAGCAGCTCGGCATCTCTGGTGATGCGAAGCAAGACAAGCATTTCTTCGAACATCCTCTTGATGCCGAACGCAATGTGTACATGTTTTCGGACGTCCCGCATTTATTTAAGTGCATCAGGAACAGGCTGCTGAAACAAAAGTATCTGAAAGTTCACGGAAAGTGGGTGAAATGGTCCCACTACGTTTCGGTATTCAAAGAGGATGATTTGCACAAAGGAGGCCTCAAGGTGTGCCCCAAAATTACTGAGCGTCATATTTGTCCAAGCAACATGGACAAAATACGCGTAAAATTCGCGACTCAAGTTTTCAGTTCTTCTATGGCTGCTGGTATGAAGTACTACCAGGAACAAGGCAAAAGCAATCTGAGTGACTGCGAGGGAACCATTGAGTTTACAGTGCGACTCAATTATTTGTATGACGCCTTAAACCGACGGTACCCGGCGGAAGGAATTAAGCAAGGTAGCAGTGACATCAGGGTGCTGAAAGAAGGCTTGAAATGGCTGAACGAATGGGAAAAAGAGCTTTCTGATGGTCTGATTATCAAAGACATGTTTCTGGCGCGGACGACGGCTGAAGCACTTCGCGTCACATTGAAATCCACAATTGATCTTTGCAACCATTTACTCAATAAGTGCAGCTTCCGATACGTTCTTACCGCTAAATTCAATCAGGACCCATTGGAATGCTTTTTCGGGTAAGTCCGTCAAGCAGCTGGTGAGAATG
Organism: Rhipicephalus appendiculatus; assembly: GCA_030522465.1. Taxonomy (NCBI): domain Eukaryota; kingdom Metazoa; phylum Arthropoda; class Arachnida; order Ixodida; family Ixodidae; genus Rhipicephalus; species Rhipicephalus appendiculatus. Next base: position 27,887 of record JALIZH010023443.1, on the reverse strand, counting down.
ATCACCCTGACATGCCTACATTCATGCAGGTGTATAGAACGCTCAGTATATACACACTGCTAAAGCCACCTAAGTTCGGTAATTGCGAAGCAACAGAAGATGCCCCCATTTTGGATTTTGCCTGCTTCAAATCGATCTTCAAAGGTGGCGAAAATGCATCCGAAAGGCAGCTCGAGGAAGTTCGCGCGAAATTGGATGGACTAATACCCCTGTCACACGGCAAATCTAATGTCATTTACACCGAATGACATTAAGCGGACCTAATGTCATTTTACCTGCGTGCTGTCACACGACGAAAACAAAAGTCATTTTAAAATGATGACCATGACCTTAGCCCTCCTGAGGCGTGGCTTTGGGAGAAATAAAAATCTATTAAAAACTTGCATGTAACATGCGTGTGTCCTCAAAAATAATTTTTATCACTAAAAAGGTGCTCCTAGAATACAAACGCAGCCGTTTTACACAAGTAGCCACAGCTGCACGACATAAACGAAGTCAAGCCAAGAGCCACTCGAAAACCAACATGGCTTACGATATGACCGGGCGTGAGTATACAGTCAACTGAAGCGTGGGTGCAAGACTGACTCCCCGGCTGCTGAAATGAGACGGCGGCAGCAATTTCGCGTAGTCACCACCTTGATCACCCCAACACGTGCAATCGGACGATTAACACCCGCGATACAGGCAACAACGACAACAGAGCACAAATGAAACATGGCCGGCGTCCAGGCGCTGTAGCTGAGAGTAGCTTTCTTTTAGAAACTTTCGCGCGTGCTATTATGCCATCAAACCAGTAATTAAGCTAATCTAGTAAAGAATAAAATATTTACAAATTACAAAAGTTACGTTTACATAAGTGAACAGCCATCTCCCTAAAAGTCCCTGGCGTAGAGACTACTCATTCGGTTTGAAAGCGAATGCGAATGTGTTTCTGGAACTCATTCGACGGGAAATCTCATTTTCAACGAATGTCATTTAGGCTCCCCCGTGTGACAGCAAACAAATGACATTACCAACGAATGACATTCGTTGTAAATGACATTAGACTTGCCGTGTGACAGGGGTATTATAGACACGGACTCATGAATGTGAAGACGTTTTCCCTACAAGTTCAACCGCAGCCCAGGCAGTTGACTGCATAATTTATTACGTCTGCGGTTACCTGAGCCGGAAGCTTAAACCGATGTTCTCATGTTTAACCTGCAGGAGGTCACTCACCGTGTCTTCAAGCGTTGCACCGGAAGCTGCCCTTACGAACTCGAAGACGAAGGGAGGACTGACACACCCAACTCCCAGGCTCTACTCTTTGCTGAAGACCGCGGAAGATTATTTTTCCAGCCATGCAGACGACCCTCACGTGTTTTGGGACATGATTGAGCATGTCACTGAGCAGCAGTTGACATTTCCGTGCACTGAGCACAAGACAGACGCAGTTGCCAGAATCCTGCGGTATTACATTACTATGAGAATGCGGCAACACTGCAAGATGCAAGGTCTAAATGGACCTAAGGAAAGCTGCAACAAAAAGAAAGAGGCAAGGCTTTGCAAAGTTTAGACTTCTCCTTTTGCAATCTTCGGACATGTCACACCTTTGCGGTGGTGTCAGTTTCTTGAGATTCAATTGACTGTCAGTCGTAAATGTGAATGAATAATTTTCACTGCATGAACATTTGTTTTATGTTTATGCAACGCAATGACAGGTTGCAATAAATAGCATTTTTTTCTGTTACAAGCGTAGTGAGAATTGCTTTCACAGTCTTATGTTGTGCACTCACTCTTTCTTGTGAGCATGCCTCCAGTGGCGTTCTTAGAACGGTGTGTTGATTGTTCAATGCGAAAAAAAATAGTATAGTGCGTTTCCCGTGCGCGGTAAGAGGGTATGGTGACAGCAGCAAGAAGATATGTTCAGTGCCCCCCTTAAACATGTCCTCCCAACTGTTCAGCTCACAGTCGTGAACTTTCCGCCGTATATTCATCATTAGAACCGCAAAAAGAGAATTCGGCTCAACACCACGGGGTAGCTGTGTAATGCACGCCAACAAATTGGTCTAAGTATATAAGTGGTTGCTTCTATTTTACGAGCAATCACGCTTTCTTGTTCAACTTCTGGTTTGCTGGTCATCAAAAGGATGTGTGTACCCCCCACGCCGTTAGCGCGCGCTGTCGTATACGCCACATCATGCCCCACATCCAGCTCGTCGATCCGAGTGCACCATCATCAGCGAAGGCAGGAAAACCTGAGCATTTACATAGAGTGCCGCAACATACGACATTTTGAAAGACATGCCAATCATGCACGTATCTGTAAACGCCTCAAGAAGTATTAAGTTTATAGGACGTGCCTGAGCCACCTTCAAAAACCGGCATGCGTTCCATAGAGAAGCATGAAGACCACGCTTGCCGCGTGTCCCAAACCCCCCCCCCCCCACGCCTGGATAGACGAGTAATCAATTCTCACTCCTTGGCAGGAGCAATGCCCGTGTGTAATTAAACTCAAATTTCCCGCGAAGAGCCGGTTGTTATGGCAACGCCTCTTTCTGTATTCAAGTTGCGTCTACTCACCGGTAGATATCCGCTGCGGTCAGCGGTCCGACGGACGCGCGTCGCTGTTACTTTATCTGGTCGATCGCGTCTCTCGAGTGTCCCCACCTAAAATGCTTGTATTCTTACACCGTGCTCTCTCCTTCGCCTGCCGCGCGCTCGCCACAGCGCCCGCAGCTGCCGCCTGCCGCGCGCTCGCCGCAGCGCCCGCAGCTGCCGCCTGACGCGCGCCTAACGTACGCGTTGAAACATGTCTGTACGTGTCACCTCTCTCTCGCTTCACCCTCTCCACCGCTCCCATGCGCAACGCTGCTACTTCGCATCCCATCGGGGCTTCCCTTTGGGAAGATGGTGTAATTTTTTACACGCCGTTCTTTACCGGTGTAGTGCGAGCTAAATGCATGAATAACCCTCTGTATGATGTCGTGCTAGGCAACATCGAAGGTGTCTGGTCTGTAGAGCAGGAAGAGTCCCAAAAGCCTAAGCAGCATCGTAAGAGTCGGCATGATGATAGCGGACTGGAGGTCGTCAGCGAACCCGCTAACTCGCCCGTGCGCATTATCGCAGACGATACGCAAAGCGATGTCGCAAAGGGTTTAAGGTACCTACCAGCGGCCGAAGAGACAACTTGCACGCCGCATGCAACCGAAGGCCAAGAACCACTGGGTGACAGCGCTGCAGCAGCACAAGGGACAAGCGCAACATCCTGTATACCTACCCTTAAAGCCACTGCCACAACCATAGAGAAAGCGACTCTCGAGGCGTACCAAAGAAATGACCCGTCCTTACGGCGTTGTTACGAGGGCGTTGGTAAGAAGGTGATTGTAAACAATCGTGAAACGCGCTATTTTCTGGCCGATGGAATCTTATATCGGAAGCACAAGTTACTGTCGGAGAAGGAACTCGAGCAACTGGTTGTGCCGAGACAGCTGCGAGAGACACTGCTCAAGCTCGCCCACGAAGGAATCCTCGCTGGTCATCAAGGGATATCCCGAACAACTGACCGCATTCTTGCTGAATTTTACTGGCCAGGAGTTCAATCGGAAACCAAGAGGTTTGTGAAGTCCGGCGACATCTGTCAGCGGACTGTTCCACGCCATTTAGTCGGTCGGGCTCCACTTGGTACCATGCCAGTCATTGAGACCCCGTTTTCCCGCGAGGGCATCGACATCGTCGGCCCTTTGTCACCGACATCTTCCAAGGGCAACAAGTACATCCTAACCATGGTCTTTGCGACGAGGTATCCTGACGCCATCGCACTGCCCTTGATTGAAAGCAAGGTCGTGGCCGAAGGACTAATGGAAATGCAGTCCCGAGTAGGTTTACCTCGCGAGATTGTAAGTGACCGCGGGACAAGTTTCATGTCTTCGGTGATGAAGGAGTTCACCAGACTATTATCAATCAAGCAATTACCGACAACCCCATATCATCCGATGGCAAATGGGTTAGTGGAGCGATTCAACGGCACGTTAAAACGCATGCTCCGCCGAATGTGTCAAGAATGCCCAAAGAATTGGGACCGCTACCTCGGCCCCCCTCCTCTTCGCTTATCGAGAGATGCCACAAAAGAGCTACTCTATGGCCGGTACGTTCGCGGCCCCATGACAATTTTGAAAGACCTTTGGACTAACCCAAAGCTGGATGACGTGACCAAGTCGGCCTGCGAATATATCGTAGAACTGCGGCAACGACTCCAACGAACCTGCGAAATTGCGTCTCAGGACCTTGCGAAGGCACATATTCGCCATAAGAGTTATTATGATCGCAAGGCGAAGAAACGGGACTTATGCGTGGGTGAGAAAGTTCTCGTGCTGCTACCCGCGGATCAAAACAAACTGATCCTCACATGGAAGGGCCCTTTCACGGTGATAGACAAGAAGAGCCCATTGGGTTATGCTGTGGACCTTGGTCACAGAACCACTGTCTTCCACATCAACATGCTCAAAAGGTATGAACTGCGGAAGGGCCACCGACACGTCAATGACATCTGCTGCTGTGACGTCAATCAACCAAATGGAAACTGAAAGCGCAGAGAATTCACTGCATGTCCCACTCGTGCAAAGACAGAATTGGAGAGACGTGGCTGTAGGCTCTAGCCTTACTAAAGACCAGCGGAAACAAGTAGAGGAGCTGCTTGAAACATACCACGACATATTCTCCGATTTGCCAGGAAAGAGCGATGTGCTACAGTGCCGGCTCAAGCTAACGACGGATATACCCATCCATGTAAAGCAATATCCGATGTCCATTTGCAGTTAAAGAAGCCGTAGAAAATGAGATCCAAGAGATGTTGCGCTTAGGCATCATCGAGAAGTCGACATCTGCTTATCAGGCACCGATTGTTGTCAAGAAAAAGGACGGTACGGTGCGCCTGTGCATTGACTTTCGGCAGCTGAATAGTGTAGTCGTGCCTGATTCGGAGCCGATACCGCAACCTGACATGATTTTCGCACAATTCACGGGACGTCAGTATTTTTCGAAATTCGACTTCACCAAAGGATACTGGCAGGTCCCGATGTCGAGCGCATCCAAGGAGCTCACAGCATTCGCATGCGACTCGGGCTTGTACCAGTTCCGATTCATGCTGTTCGGCATTAACACTGCACCCGCCGTATTTAATCGGCTGATGAGAGAGGTTGATGAGAGAGCCACATTGAAGAAGTCTACTGTAAGGCAACGCGCGCCATGGGATGGCTACAGAAGTTAGCAAACCGTAGAACAGGGTTGAGAAGAGATACACTGATAATGATTTATAACCTGTATGTGCGGCCTATAATGGAATTCGGGTGTGTATTTTCTGGCAGTGCAGCTTATAAAATGAGACCCCTAGTACTGTTCGAAAGGGAAGCTTTGCGTTTATGCCTTGGCCTCCCAAAGTTTGTTGCAAACAATGTGTTGTATATGGAAGCGCGACTACCTTCCTTGCTAAATAGATTTAAAATACTTACGAATAACACGTTCTTAAATATATACAATTCACCTCAGAGACTATCTTGTTATGTTTTCATTGAAGAACCGAGCTTATTCTTTGAAACAAATTGGTCGCGACTACACACCCCACAAATTATATTTCCACAAGCGATGCTAGACCTACTGAATGTGAAATTTACACATATTGGCTCAACAGGTAAACTCGCTTCAACCCTTAACATAGAATTTGACGATATTTTCTCTCCTACTGCGAAACAAATGCCATTTCGGTATTTAAATGATCAGTTAGAAGATTACCCAGGTAACCTGACCATAAGCATTATAATTGCGACAGATGCAGCAGTGTCAAACGAAAAGGCTGGAGTTGGCATCTTCTCTTCCCTTGATTGGTCCTTTTCGGTTCGACTCCCAGATTACACTCCTATATTCATTGCAGAATTATTGGCTGTTGTTCTAGCTCTACGCAAACTTCCTTCAAGCGAATCAGCAGCAGTGATCATTACAGATTCTCTCTCAGTATGTACTGCACTATCTGCGGCAACAAATTTCACACTTATTCATACGTTTCGTCATCTAATACAGACGCACTTACAAAATATCCACTTACTGTGGGTGCCAGGACACCGCGGACTATATTTGAACGACATGGTGGGCTTATTAGCCACAGTATCCTTGAGTGGTCCCCTTATCCCAGTTTTACCAGACACGGCTTACGCGACATCATTAAGGTTCAGAAATGCTTGTTTGCAAAGTGAAATAGGCAAATTATCATTGAATAAATTTAAAGATTTCGCACATCTAAGACATTGCTGGAATAAACAGTGGTGTGTATCTCGCCAGTTAGTTTCTTTCACGAGATTACGCTGTAGAATTCCGCAACTAAATTATTACTTAAATAAAGCTCGAATCAAGGCATCCCCGTTGTGCATGTTTTGCAATGAAATCGAAACAATAGAACATTTCCTTTTAAATACGAAGCATTTCTTCGCGAACTTCGGCGACTTTGAGCGTATCTATCTATCTATCTATCTATCTATCTATCTATCTATCTATCTATCTATCTATCTATCTATCTATCTATCTATCTATCTATCTAGCTATCTATCTATCTAGCCGCCTACGATTTTGTGCTCTCCTGGCCGTATCGTTAATGGGATTTATACCAAATTTGGTATGGCATAACATGACTGTATGACGAACATAAATGGCTGGTCATGTCATGAAAATCATGACTAACTTGTCATGAAAAGTATGATTTACATGCCACGCTCATGGCGCGCTCGCGGTCGTTTCGTTAGCTTTATATACACCAAATTTGGGATTGAGTGACGTGACTGTATGACGAACATAAATGACAGGTGGTTATATGCTAATAATGACGTGCATATCATGAACAACATGATTTACATTCCACGCTCATGGCGCGCTCGCGGTCGTTTCGTTAGTCTGATATACACCAAACTTGGTATTTAGTGACGAGACTTATGACGAACATAAATGACAAGTGGTAATATCGAAATCATGACATGTCATGTGCGACATGAGTTGCATGCCACGCTCATGGCGCGCTCGCGGCTGTTTCGTTAGCTTGATATACATCAAATTTGGTATTCAGAGACATGATTGTATGACGAACATAAATGACAGGTGATTATATGCTAATAATGACGTGCATGTCATGAACAACATGACTTGCATGCCACGCTCATGGCGCGCTGGCGGTCGTTTCGTTAGCTTGATATATACACCAAACTTGGTATTGAGTTACGGGACTGTATGACGAACATAAATGACAAGTGGTAATGTCGAAATCATCACTTGTCATGTGCGACATGACTTGCATGCCACGCTCATGGCGTGCTCGCGGCCGTTTCGTTAGCTTGAGATACACCAACTTTGGTGTTGAGTGACATGACTGTATGACGAACATATATGACAAGTGGTAATATGGAAATTATGATATGTCATGAGCGACATGACTTGCATTCCACGCTCATGGCGCGCTCGCGGCCGTTTCGTTAGCTTTATATACACCAAATTTGGTATTGAGTGACATGACAGTATAACGAACATAAGTGGTAGGTGGTAACATGAAAATCTTGGCATTTATTAGATGTTTATTTTAATAAAAATTCCAGATTGGTTAAGTTTCAGACCATTATTTTAAGCCTCCTGCCGCCCGGTTCTTGGCCAATCCCCCCTTTGTTGGTGAGCGCCATCCATACGAAGTCATCATCATCATCATCAACCACTCGGCTATCCAGGCACGCTGGCAGAGCAGAGCATAACCATATATAAGTATAGTACAGCAAGACGGTTTCAAAGGGTAGTGAGGATGTGGAGGAGATGTGTGGGGTTTACGAAGAGAGAAATGAGGATGAGAGAACAAGTACAGAGAAGAGTGAGAGCAAAAGAGAGATCGAAATAAAGGCAAGAATCAGAGAAAAAAATAGATGGCAACAGACCACCTACAGAGAGAGATATATAGAAACAAAGACATAGAAAGAAAGATAAGTTGATAAAAGCCGGCAGATCCCACGCACTGTGGGAATCGATGTAATGCGAAGCAGCCAGGAAGGAGCAAATTATGCTTTACATAATTTGCATGTCATGTTTTACATGTTAGGGCCTGTCATTTATGTTCGTCATACAGTCACGTCGCGCAATACCAATTTTGGTGTATATCAAGCTAGCGAACTGGACGCAAGCGCACCATGAGCGTGTCATGTAAATGGCGTTGTAGATGACATGCATGCCAAGATTTTCATGTTACCACTTGTCATTTATGTTCGTCATAGAGTCATGTCACTCAATACCAAATTTGGTGTATCTCAAGCTAACGAAACGGCCGCGAGCGCGCCATGAGCGTGGTACGCAAGTCAAGTCGCACATGACAAATCATGATTTCCATATTACCACTTGTCATTTATGTTTGTCATACAGTCATGTCACTCAATACCAAATTTGGTGTATATCAAGCTAACGAAACGGCCGCGAGCGCGCCATGAGCGTGGTACGCAAGTCAAGTCGCACATGACAAATCATGATTTCCATATTACCACTTGTCATTTATGTTTGTCATACAGTCATGTCACTCAATACCAAATTTGGTGTATCTCAAGCTAACGAAACGGCCGCGAGCACGCCATGAGCGTGGCATGCAAGTCATTTCGCACATGACAAGTCGTGATTTTCACATTACCACTTGTCATTTATGTTCGTCATACAGTCACGTAACTCAATACCACATTTGCTGTATATCAAGCTAACGAAACGGCCGCGAGCGCGTCATGAGCGTGGCATGCAAGTCATGTCACTCACGACATGTCATGATTACCATATTACCACTTGTCATTTATGTTCGTCATGCAGTCGTGTCACTCATTACCAAATTTCGTGTATCTCAAGCTAACGAAACGGCCGCGAGCGCGCCATGAGCGTGGCATGCAGGTCATGTGGCACATGACAAGTCATGATTTCCATATTAGCACTGGTCATTTATGTTTGTCATACAGTCATGTCACTCAATACTAAATTTGGTGTATCTCAAGCTAACGAAACGGTCGCGAGCGCGTCATGAGCGTGGCACGCAAGTCAAGTCGCACATGACAAATCATGATTTCCATATTACCATTTGTCATTTATGTTTGTCATACAGTCGTGTCACTCAATACCAAATTTGGTGTATCTCAAGCTAACGAAACGGCCGCGAGCGCGCCATGAGCGTGGCATGTAAATCATACTTTTCATGACAAGTTAGTCATGATTTTCATGATATGACGAGCCATTTACGTTCGTCATACAGTCATGTTATGCCATACCAAATTTGGTATAAATTCCATTAACGCTACGGCCAGGAGAGCACAAAGTCGTAGGCGGCTAGATAGATAGATAGATAGATAGATAGATAGATAGATAGATAGATAGATAGATAGATAGATAGATAGATAGATAGATAGATAGATAGATAGATAGATAGATAGATAGATAGATAGATAGATAGATAGATAGATAGATAGATACGCTCAAAGTCGCCGAAGTTCGTTAAGAAATGCTTCGCATTTAAAAACAAAAGAAAGGAATGAAAGAGAAAAAGGCAGAAAGACGGAGAAAGAAATAGAGAAAGAACGGGTATGCAAGCAACACAGGAACAGAGAAAAAAATCATGGTTGATCCCTCCGTCATAGAAATCGGTATAACACGAAAGTGAAACGTGTCCTTACAGAAGTAGTTGAATGTTTACTGTACAATGATATACGAGAGTTTGCGCAATGTCCATTGGTGTTTGACAGTCATAGCGCGGTTTAACGTGGATGCATCCACGTTCACGCTTGGTGGTACATCTGTATCCCGACAACTAGCGTCCATGATCAATGATTAAACAAACCCTTGTTGTCATGGATGCTTGCGGTTGCTGTACGGTGAAGCGGAATCGGAGAAAGCGGTGTGACAGCCAGAAGAACGTCGTTGATTGGACGCCGAAGTTGGGCTAAGGTCGCCTACTCGCGGCATATTCGAGTTATTGAACAACCCTGCCCGATCAGAGGGAAACGCAACGCGCATCATGTCTTCCCCGTGGGCAGGCTGCGATGTTTCGCGGGGCGAGCTAGGAACGTAGAGTTACGGCCACGCTAGCCACGCAAGGCACTCGCGCGTCGCAGGGATATTTTCGGTATGTACGGATGCTATGAGAGAGGAAGACGCTAGGGGTAGGGTCGCCACCTGGCAGTGTGTTAATGCGTCGACGAAACTGCGCTTTTTCTATTCGAAACTTGCCGATTGGGATGAACGCGTAGCAACAACGCTTTGAAGGAACTAATCGTGCATTTCACGGTCATAATTCATTACTTCACTTTAGCAAGATCCACTGTGAGAGGACAGTGGTAGATATAAAAGACGTGTTTTTAAAGTGGGCAGGGTGTGTGGCCGTGGCGCAGTGGATAGCGTGCCCGGCGTTGCTTGTGGTGGACCAAGAGGTCGAAGGTTCGAATCCCGTTGATGGAAATTTTTGTCTTCTGATGATGTGTATTTTTTCGACGTCAATTCCGTGACGGAAATACGTCATTCAAATCTTGGTGGACCCCGGCATAAAACACTTTGGTGTTAAAAATTAAAGACGACAGACCGAACACAACGAGAGAGTGGAGAGAGAAAGAAGTAACAAATGGCAAAAGCAGACAGACAGATAGCAGGCAACAGACTGACCACAAATAGAAATGAAGAGAGAGAAAGAAAGAAGAAAGTGAAGAATCGGAGAAAGAGTAGAAGGCGAGGGACTGGCTACGCAGCGGCAGCTAGCGCTAGAGAAACAAAGACAACGAGAAAAGAGAAAGTAAGGGAAGAAAGACATTAAAAAAGAACATATACAGAAATAAAGAGAGAGAGAGGGAGTTTGAAAGCAACACAGAAACAGAGAAAAGAAAGGAAGAAATAACAAACGAAAAAAAAAAGTAGGGTGGCCCACAGTGCGACCGACAGGGACGTCTTGCGGCCTCTCGAGAAGGTTTTGACGTGGGGAGGGCAGGAACTGAGCATGATAATCGACACTGGCTCGCCGGTGAGTGTGATTCCATTGAGTGTATACGAGAGACATAGAAGGCAGTGGCCAGCTCTCACAAAAACTGCCCTGCGGCTGTCATGCTTTCTTGGACCCCTGCCCGTCATTGGCAAGTTAACCATGGACGTGAAGTCTGGGACAGTAACCGTGACCAGTACGTTAGTGGTGGTGGGCTGTCAAGGACCACTGCTTTGTGGCCGGCGTACGATAGAGGAAGTTTGCAAGGCCGGCGTGTCTCTTTTGGACGCCAAAAGTGCTGCCTGTATAAACTATGTTCAAGAGAATGCGCAGTTGAAAGCCCTACTTGAAGAATTTTCGCAGCTGTTTGACAACAAACTGGGTTGCTGTGAAGGGACTCCCGTTCAACTATACATCAAGGAAGGCGCTCGGCCTCGTTTTTGCAAAGCACGGACCGCGCCGTATGCAATGCGTTGCCAAGTCTCAGCAGAGATTGATCGCCTGGTGGAAGGAGTGCTTTCCCAGATCAGCGTGTCTGAATGGGCAACGCCGGTAGTTCCCGTGGCGAAAAAGAACGGTGACATAAGACTCTGCGGGGACTTCAAGTTAACGGTGAATCCAGTGACTTGGAAGTTGGAACAGTATCCTCTGCCGAAAGTTGACGATATTGCCACGCGCGTTTCGTATTACACATTTGCTGTATTTGGTTTACGCCCACAGAGACTGAAAGCAATGCTCAGCGCAAACCGCGCCGCATTTCTAGACGCCTCGCGATTATTGTAGATCGTTGTGTTAAGATTGTGTGCAAGACGCGAACACGCGAGCTTATTCCAGCGCTTTTGCGACAACCAGTGATAAGGCTGGAATATTTGAAGACACGCGTATAAATGTCGACGCGCTTCACCGCTTGTCAGTTGATCGACGGCCGACGCTCCGTTCGCCGCTATCTGTGCCAGTGCTTATTGCTGTAATCTGATTTTACGTTTCACGGCCACAAGTTAGGCCAAATAACGAGTTTCTTCTTCGACAAGACGACTGTTGCCTTCGTCGACGTCACGACCACGTGACATCTGGTGGAGGTTCTGCTTCGTCCATGCTACGGACACCCCCGCGAGGCGCTGACCCTAGCCCGAGCCGCGAAGAAGACGACACAAAGGACAACCCTGTTCGTCGCACCAGCCGGAGGCAGCAGGGACTACAGCCAGAGCACGGGCTCCTGCCGGAAAGCACCAGGCCACCCAAGACCTTGACTTCAACCGCAGGCACGATGACCACCCCTGTGCCGCCTACAACGATCGCGATCCAGCCGCCGAGAGAGCCACCGACTTTTCATGGATCGCCAAGTGAAGATCCCGAAACGTGGCCAGAGACGTACGAGCGAGTTGCGACCTTTAACAACTGGGACACGGAGGAAAAACTGCGCCGGGCCTACTTCTACCTAGAAGACGCCGCGAGGACGTGGTTCGAGAACCGAGAATCCACGTTACAAACCTGGGACCTCTTTCGCAGCGCTTTCATAGAGACGTTTACGAGCGTCGTGAGAAAGAAAGGGGCTGTTGCCTTATTGAAAACACGCGTGCAGCTACCAAACGAAAGTGTTACCATTTTTGCGGAGGAGATGGCGCGGCTTTTCCGCCACGCCGACGTTGACATGGCCGAGGACAAGAAAGTTCGTTTCCGCATGCGAGGAGTCAAGCAGGAGCTCTTCGCGGGACTGATGAGGAACCCACCCAAGACCGTCCATGAATTCCTGACAGAGGCAACCACGATCGAGAAGACACTGGAGCTGCGCACCCGGTAATTCAATCGCCGCTCGACGCCAGGCTACGCCGACATTCAACCCCTCTCCTCAGACGACCTGCGCGAGACCATAAGGGCCGTAGTGCGTGAGGAGCTTCGTCGAATGTTGCCGTCATCACAGCCGCACGTTTCCTCGATCGCAGATATTGTTCGAGAGGAAATCCAGCAGTCGTTGAGTACCCCTCAACCCCAACAGCCTCAGCCACAAGCCATGAGCTACGCTGCTGCAGCACGTCGTAATGCTCCCCCCGCCGCGCCCACGTGAAGACATCGCACCATCGCAGTTCCGCCGCCAGACACCGCCGCTACCACCACCGCCGCCATACCGTCCACCCGCCGGCCAGCGCCACGCTCCACCGAGGTAGACTGATGTTTGGCGCGCCCCTGACCACCGCCCACTGTGCTACCACTGCGGAGAAGCTGGTCACACCTACCGCTATTGCCAGTACCGCCAGATGGGACTGCGTGGTTTCGCCATCGAGGCGCCGCGTCCACAGCGGGGTGAAAGACCACGCGACATCGCCGACTATCTCGCAGGAGCTCAGTGGACACCCCGACGACCATCGCGCTCCCCGTCGCCTGGCCGCTACATGTCACCGCACCGCCGGCAGTACACTGGCCCAAACCGGGGCCGGTCGCCTAGCCCGTATCCGGGAAACTAAGGGCAGCAACCGATGGAGGTGCGGTTGCTGTACGACGAAATGCCGAAGATCCTCCGCGGCCGCCGACGACGACAACGCGACGAAACCTGCAAAACACGACGCGAAGCAGACGAAGCCCTGCCGACGAAACGTTGCGGACCGACGAAGACGGGACGACGCTACAAGGAAGCAGCGCAACAAATCGACGTAGCCGTGATCCGACGCCGCGACCCAACCGCAACGCACGGCGACGAACCAGCGACCTCGACGTAATATTCGACGGTCACAACGTCACCGCTCTCGTCGACACTGGAGCCGACTATTCCGTCGTCAGTGGGCCTTTCGCGACGAAGCAGAAGAAAGTGAAGACTACATGGCAAGGCCTTGAAATCCGTACCGCTGGAGGTCATCTAATAACGCCAGCCGGTGTTTGCACAGCAAGAGTCACCATCAATAACCGGACCTATCCAGCCAGCTTTCTAATCCTACAGCACTGCTCCAGGGAAGTAATACTTGGGATGGACTTCCTAAGTAAACACGGCGCCGTCATCGACCTAAGGTCTGAGTCGATAACACTAACCTCGGAAAACGCGCTGCCTACCCAGACGACGCCAGGGAGCCATGCATTGAACGTGATAGAAGAGCACGTCACCGTTCCGCCGCTCTCTAGCGTCATCATTTCCGCCGGCACCGAAAAACACGCAGACTTCGAAGGCGTCATCGAGAGTGATCAGCACCTGCTTGTAAACCGTCAGATGTGCGTCGCACGAGGCATCCGAGTTGCGTGAAGGGAAAGCAACAGTGATGCTTACGAACTTCAGTAACGAATACAAGCACGTGAGCAAAGGCATGACGGTCGCCTACATCGAAGACATTGTGGAAACCAGCGACGCCCTCGCCCTCGCCGAGTTTACCGAACACACTACGACGAACCAAGCTCATCAACTAACTTTCGACATCAATCCGAGCCTTCCGACGCATAAACAAGAACAGCTCAAAACCGTGCTCCTGCAATATAAGAATTGCTTTTCGTCGTCATCCAGAGTTCGACAGACCCCAGTCGCACAACACCGCATCATAACAGAGGAAAGTTCCAGGCCACTACGTCAGAGCCCGTACAGAGTTTCAACACGGGAACGCGAGGCAATAAAGAAACAAGTCGACGAAATGCTATGCCATGACATCATCCAGCCTTCAAAGAGTCCGTGGGCGTCACCCGTGGTGTTTGTGAAGAAAAAGGACGGAACCCTACGCTTCTGCGTCGACATTGCCGCCTGAACAAAATAACGAAGAAGGACGTGTACCCCCCTCCCACGGATAGACGACACCCTCGATCGACTCCACAATGCGAGGTACTTTTCGTCGATGGACCTCAAGACCGGCTATTGGCAAATTGAAGTCGACGAGAGAGACCGAGAAAACACCGCGTTTATAACACCAGACGGCCTCTTCGAGTTCAAGGTCATGCCCTTTGGTCTTTGCTCGGCGCCTGCGACTTTCCAACGGGTTATGGACACAGTACTGGCAGGATTGAAGTGGCAGACTTGCCTGGTGTACCTGGACGACGTCATTGTGTTTGCTTCAAACTTCGACTAACACCTCCGGCGACTTGACGCAAGGCCACAGACCCACAGGCCAATCAAGACCTCCGGCCTCACTTTGAAGCCTTAAAAGTGCCGCTTCGCATACGAGGAGCTCTTGTTCTTGGGCCACATGATCAGCAAGTCCGGAGTACGCTCCGATCCTCAAAAGACAGCCGCCATCGCTACGTTCCCGCCACCCTGCCGACAAGAAGACCGTCCGTCGATTTCTCGGCCTGTGCGCCTATTACAGGCGGTTCGTCAAAAATTTTGCCCGCATCGCCGAGCCACTCACTAACCTTACTAGAACCGACGTCGACTTCAAGTGGGAAACACCGCAAGAGGAAGCATTTCAAGAACTAAAACGACGCCTGCAAATGCCTCCGTTACTTGCGCATTTCGACGAACACGCCGAAACAGAAGTGCACAGTCACACCGACGCAAGCAGCGTGGGACTCGGCGCCGTCCTTGTGCCGAAGACGGACGGACTGGAACGGGTTATCAGTTATGCTAGCCGGTCGCTATCCAAGGCAGAGGCCAACTATTCAACAACAGAAAAAGAGTGCCTCGCCATCATCTGGGCTACGTCGAAGTTTCGCCCCTACCTCTACGCTAGGCCCTTCAGAGTTGTGAGCGACCACCACGCCTTGTGTTGGCTAGCTAACTTGAAAGACCCTTCAGGTCCTCTCGCAAGATGGAGTCTCAAACTTCAAGAATTCGACGTTACCGTCGTTTACAAGTCCGGACGAAAGCATTCTGACGCCAACTGCTTGTCTCGCGCCCCCGTCGACCCGCCGCCACAGGACGACCTTAATGATGACTGCTTCTTGGGAACCATAAGCGCCAATGACTTCGCCGAACGACAGCGAGCCGATCCGGAACTCAAGGGCCTTATAGAATACCTCGAGGGCAAGGCCACCATGGCTCCAAAGGTATTCAGACGAGGACTGGAGTCGTTGTTCTTGCGGAACAGCATTCTCCTAAAGAAAAACTTCTCGCCACTTCGGGCCGACTCCCTCCTCGTAGTACCTTCAGCGTTACGTCCCGAAGTTCTGGACGCTCTGCATGACGACCCGACGGCTGGAGACCTTGGATTTTCCCGTACGCTCGCGAGGATACAACAAAAGTACTACTGGCCTCGCCTCGCTGCTGACGTCACCTACTACGTGAAGACCTGTGGAGAAGACCTGTGGAGATTGTCAACGACGGAAGACACCACCCACTAAGCCAGCCGGACTTCTACAACCCATCGATCCTCCTCGCCGACCGTTCCAGCAAATCGGCATAGACTTACCGGGGCCGTTCCCGACGTCAAATTCCGGAAACAAATAGACCGTCGTAGCAACGGACTACCTCACCCGCTACGCCGAGACAAGGGCAGTGCCGCCGAGGTAGCAAAGTTCTTCGTCGAGAACATCGTACTGCGTCATGGCGCCCCGGAGGTCCTCATTACCGACAGAGCTACGGCCTTTACAGCGGACCTAACGCAGGCGATCCTGAGGTGGAGCCAAACAAGTCACCGCCGGACCACCGCTTACCACCCACAGACCAATGG
Organism: Rhipicephalus appendiculatus; assembly: GCA_030522465.1. Classification (NCBI taxonomy): domain Eukaryota; kingdom Metazoa; phylum Arthropoda; class Arachnida; order Ixodida; family Ixodidae; genus Rhipicephalus; species Rhipicephalus appendiculatus. The sequence goes on along the minus strand of JALIZH010023443.1, from coordinate 11,324 downwards.
CCTCACCGAGCATCTAAATAAGACCATCGCCGATATGCTGGCCATGTCCGTCGACGTCGAGCACAAGACGCGGGATGCCATCCTTCCTTATGTAACCTTTGCGTACAACACTGCTGTACAAGAAACGACGCAGATGACGCCGTATGGATTGGTCGACCGAAGGACCCCGGCAACGACGCTCGACGCCATGTTGCCCAATGTCTCCGACGAGGAAAACGTCGACGTTACCGTGTACCTTCAGCGCGCCGACGAAGCCAGACAACTCGCCCGTCTGCGCATCCAGAGCCAGCAAAAGACCGACAGCCGTCGCTACAACCTTCGACGACGCCACATGGAATACCAACCCAGTGACCGTGTATGGGTCTGGACGCCAGTTCGCCGACGGGGACTTAGCGAGAAGCTTCTTCGACGATACTTCAGACCCTACAGGATACTTCGACGTCTCGGCGCACTCGACTGCGAGGTTGTCCCTGACGGCATTACGAACTCTCAGCGGCGCCGTGCGCAACCTGAAGTCGTCCATGTCGTGCGCCTGAAACCGTATTACGCGCGTTAGTGAACCTGAGGACTGTAACGTTTGCGTTATTATTGTACTTTCGTGCTTGTGCTAATTGTACTTTCTTGCTTTATTATTGTTATTTATTGTTGCATGAGTCCCCCCCCCCCCCCCCCCCCGTGTTCTGTTTCAAGCATCGGGACGATGCTTTTTCAGAGGGGGGGCATTGCCACGCGCGTTTCGTATTATACTTTTCCTGTATTTGGTTTACGCCCACAGACACTGTAAGCAATGCTCAGCGCGAACCGCGCCTCATTTCTAGAAGCCTCGCGAATATTGTAGATTGTTGAGTTAAGATTGTGTGCAAGACGCGAACACGCGAGCTTATTCCAGAGCTTTCGCGACAACCAGTGATAAGGCTGGAATATTTGAAGACACGCGTATAAATGTCGACGCGCTTCACCGCTTGTCAGTTGATCGACGGTCGACGCTCCGTTCGCCGCTATCTGTTCCAGTGCTTATTGCTGTAATCTGACTTTACGTTTCACGGCCACAAGTTAGGCCAAATAACGAGTTCTTCTTCGACAAGACGACTGTTGGCTTCGTCGACGTCACGACCACGTGACAATATCTTCGCAGCGCTTGCTGGAGGTGAAGTACGTTGGACCTACGTAACGCATACAACCAGCTTCCTCTCGACGAAGAAGCTAAAAAGATCGCAGTGCTGAACACACATAAGGGACTTTACTGTTACAATCGCCTCGCTTTTGGGATCGCTTCAGCCCCAGCTCTCTTCAAAAGGCGCATGGAACCAGTCCTCCGAGGCCTGCCAGGAGTGAAAGTCTACCTAGATGACATTATCATCGCGGAAAAGAAGCACGTGGTTGTCACGTGGTTGTGACGTCGACGAAGGCAGCAGGCGACGTGTCCAAAATGAAACTGTTTATTAGGCCGAACTTGTGGCCGGTAAACAGAAAGTAGGATTACAGCAATACACGCTGGCACTGATAGCGGCGAACAGAGCGTCGGCCGGCGATCAACTGAACATCGTTGGAGCGCGCCGGCTTTTATGCATCACGCGTCGAACATTCTAGCCTTATCACTGGTCGTCGCGCAAGCTAAGGAATAATCTCGAGTGGTCGCGTCTTGCGCGCAATCTTAACAAAACGATCTACAATAATCGCGAAGGTTCCAGAACAATAAGGCGCGGTTTGAGCCGAGCTTTGCTGACGGTCTCTGTGGGCGAAAACCGAATGCAAGAAAAGTGAAATTAAGAATAGCGCGTGGCAGTGCCGCCCTCTGAAAAGGCATCGTCCCGATGCTTAAAACAGAACACGGGGGGAAAATGCATGCAACAATAAATCACAACAATAAAGAAAGAAAGTACAATAATTAAGCAATAAGTGCAGTCCTCTGGTTTGCTAACGCGCGTAATACGGCTTGAGGCGCACGACATGGACGACTTCAGGTCGCGCACGGCGATGATGAGAGTTCGTAATGCCGTCCGGGACGACCTCGTAGTCCAGAGCACCGAGACGCCGAAGCACCTTGCATGGCCCGAAGTATCGCCGAAGAAGTTTTTCACAGAGTCCACGTCGGCGTATCGGTGTCCACACCCAAACGCGGTCGCCGGGCTGGTATTCCACGAAGCGTCGTCGAAGATTGTAACGGCGGCTGTCGGTCGTCTGCTGATTCTTGATCCGCAGGCGGGCGAGCTGTCGTGCTTCTTCGGCGCGCTGTAGGTAGGCGATCACGTCGATGTTTTCCTCATCGGTGACGTTCGGTAACATGGCGTCGAGCGTCGTTGCCGGGCTCCGTCCGTAGACCAACTTGTACGGCGTCATCTGCGTCGTTTCTTGTACAGCAGTGTTGTACGCAAAGGTTACATACGGAAGGATGGCATCCCACGTCTTGTGCTCGACGTCGACGGACATGGCCAGCATATCGGCGATGGTCTTATTTAGATGCTCGGTGAGGCCATTGGTCTGTGGGTGGTAAGCGGTGGTCCGGCGGTGACTTGTTTGGCTGCACCTTAGGATCGCCTGAGTTAGGTCCGTGGTAAAGGCCGTACCTCTGTCGGTAATGAGGACCTCTGGGGCGCCATGACGCAGTACGATGTTCTCGACGAAGAACTTTGCTACCTCGGCGGCACTGCCCTTGGGCAGGGCCTTGGGGAAGCACTCGGGGAAACACTCGCGAACAGTTTAAATGACTTTTTTGTACAGGTAGGAAGCACTGGTACTTCCCCGGTTACTTCTGTAGATGTTCCAAGGTTATCACAGTCTTTCTTTTTTCAGCCTACTTCTGTTTCTGAGGTGATTACTCTTTTTTCCGGCCTTCGGAACAGCCGTAGCCCTGATGCAGACGGATTAGTAATTAAACCTGTTAAGTACGTACTAGATTTGATCGCTCCTGTCATTGCACACATATTTAACCAAGCTATCTCATGTGGCGTTTTTTCCAACTAGCATGCGAGTTGCTAGAGTCACAGTAATTCATAAAGGAGGCGACAAAAATAGCTTCTCGAACTACCGTCCAGTCTCAATATTGCCAGTGTTTTCGAAAGGCCTTGAGAAAGTTATTAATACCCGCATCGAGCGTTTTAGTAGAAGATTTAACCTCTTAACTACCTACCAGTTCGGATTTAGAAAAAACCGTTCCTCAGAGGACGCACTCTTGCTTCAAAAAGAGCTCATATTAGAAAACATAGAAAGCAAAACATTGACAGTAGGGCTATATCTCGATTTTAGCAAAGCCTTCGACCGTGTCAATCATGATATTCTCTTACAGAAAATGGAATGCTATGGATTTCGGGGAGTCGCATCACAACTTATTCGCTCCTACCTACACGAAAGACTTCAATTTACCGAATTAGGCACTCACAAATCACGTTTGAGGGGTATCTCTTGTGGAGTACCACAAGGCAGCATCTTAGGGCCAATACTTTTTCTCTTTTACATTCATGATATCATACAATTAAACACCACTTGTCAGTTCATCATTTACGCCGATGATTGCACCGTATTTTTTAAAGGCCAGGAATTGTGCAGCATTCAAGCTGAAGCAAGCACGTTCTGCTCGAAGCTGAATGACTGGTGCAAGGCGAAGAGCCTTGTATTGACTGAAGCCAAAACTAAGTGTGTTGTATATCGTGCTCGCGGAACGCTGGCTGTGGTACCTGAGGAGCTTGTCCTCGGTCCGTTCACTGTTCGCATTGAAAAATGCGTTAAAATACTTGGCGTCATTTTCAGTGAGCACATGTCATGGAATGACCAAGTAAACGCTGTTATGTTGAAATTGGCTAAGAGTGTAGGACTAATTAGCCGTCATCGACACGTACTACCATCTACAATGAAAAGATTACTTTACGACGCACTTTTTAATTCCCACCTATGTTACTGCTTCCTGGTATGGGGTAAAACTACAGCCCTTAATATGTCAAAACTGAGCGTGTTACAAAAGAAAATGGTTCGAATTATTTCAAATGCTTCCTTTCTAGAACATACCGCCCCTCTTTTCAAACAGTATCAAATCGTTAAAATATCAGATATTTACACTTACAAGTTGCTGTGCTGCTACAAAAAGGCAGCACTCGGGAAATCTGACACATTGCTTAAACTCGCGAACCTTACACAAAACGCAATTTCTAATCACGTGCGATATCAACCACCATGGCACGTTCCATTCTGACGCACACAATATGGAACGCAACGCATCCGACACATTGTCCCAACAACATTAAACTATTTCGAAATGCAAGGAACACATGTCTTATTCCACACAAAAAAAGAAATTAGAGGGCTGTTCACGTAATATATTCGAACTTGCCTTTAGTAACATTGGAGCATGCACGTGTTTTGCAAGCTGTGTTTTCATTTTTCGTTCATTATTCATATACTGTACATATATATTGCCACGCGCTATTCTTATTTTCGCTTTTGTTGTATTCGGTTTTCGCCCACAAAGACCGTCAGCAAAGCTCAGCTCAAACCGCGCCTTATTGTTCTAGAACCTTCGCGATTATTGTAGATCGTTTTGTTAAGATTGCGCGCAAGACGCGACCACTCGAGATTATTCCAGAGCTTGCGCGATGACCAGTGATAAGGCTAGAATGTTCGACGCGTGATGCATAAAAGCCGGCGCGCTCCAACGATGTTCAGTTCATCGACGGCCGACGCTCTGTTCGCCGCTATCAGTGCCAGCGTGTATTGCTGTAACCTTATTTTCCGTTTACCGGCCACAAGTTCGGCCTAATAAACAGTTTCAACCTCGACACGTAGCCTGCTGCCTTCGTCGACGTCACGACCACGTGACATCTGGTGGAGGTGCTGCTTCCCGGTCCATGTACCGAACGCCCCCTTCAAGCCGTGAGCCCAGCCCACACCGCGGAGAGGACACCGAATCCCCCGTGCAGCAACGAGTTAGCCGCCGGCTGCAAGGTTTGCAGCCAGAACACGGACTCCTGCCGGAAAACACCAGGCAAAGCAAGACTTCGACTTCAACAGCAGCGACAATGACAGCTCCTGCGCCGCCTGCATCGATCGTGCTCCGCCAGCCCAAGGAACCTCCAACGTTCCGTGGTTCATCGCGGGAAGACCCGGAAACCTGGCTAGAAACATATGAGCGTGTCGCAGCCTTTAACAACTGGAATGCCGATGACAAGCTGCGCCACGCCTACTTCTACCTCGAAGACGCGGCAAGGACCTGGATTGAGAATCGGGAGTCCTCACTTCATTCCTGGGATCTCTTCCGCAGTGCATTCCTGGAGACGTTCACGAACGTCGTCCGGAAGGAAAGGGCCGCTTCATTGCTCGAGACCCGGGTGCAGCTACCCAACGAAAACGTCACCATCTTCACCGAAGAGATGACGCGACTTTTTCGCCAGGCCGACGCTGCTATGCCTGAAGACAAAAAAGTTCGCCTGCTCATGCGGGGTGTGAAACAAGAACTGTTCGCAGGACTTGTCCGTAACCCGCCCAAGACGGTCTCTGAATTCCTCACCGAGGCAACGACGATAGAAAAGGCCCTTGAAATGCGTACGACGCAGTACAACCGCCGGATTCCCTTAACGACCTACGGAGAGAGTCACGCGCTGCAATCCGACGACCTGCGCGAGACCATCAGGGCTATAGTTAGGGAAGAGCTGCGTAAGCTGTTGCCATCCTCCCAACCTCAAGTGGATTCTCTCGCTGACGTCGTGCGCCAGGAGATCCAGCAATCCCTGGGCGTTCCTCAGCTAGCAGAGCAGCAACCGCAGGCTATGAGCTACGCTGCTGCAGCGCGTCGTAACGCTCCACCACCGCGCCCACGTGAAGGCTTCGCACCACCGCAGTTCCGCCGCCAGACGCCGCCGCCACCACCACCGACGCCATACCGTCTACCCGCCGGCCAGCGCAACGCTCCCGAGAAAGACCGACGTTTGGCGCGCCCCTGACCACCGCCCACTGTGCTATCACTGCGGAGAAGCTGGCCACACCTACCGCCGCTGCCAGTACCGTCAGATGGGACTGCGTGGTTTCGCCATCGACGCGCCGCGTCCACAGCGGGGTGAAAGACCACGCGACATCGCCGACTACCTCTCAGGAGCTCAGTGGACACCCCGACGACCATCCCGCTCGCCATCGCCTGGCCGCTACATGTCACCGCACCGCCGGCAGTACGCTGGCCCAAACCGGGGCCGATCTCCTAGCCCTTACTCGGAAAACTAAGGGCAGCAACCGATGGAGGTGCGGTTGCTGTACGACGAACTACCGAAGATCCTCCGCCGCCGACGACGACGATGCCGCAACGAAATCTAAAGAACCCGTCGCAAGACGAACCAGGCCCTGGCGTGGAAACTTCGCAGCCCGAAGAAGACATCACTACGCAACGTGGAACCGGCGGAACAAACCGACGCAGCCGTGACCCGACGCCGCGACCTAACCGCAACGCGAGACGACGAACTAGCGACCTCGACGTTCTCATCGACGGTCACAACGTCACCGCTCTCGTCGACACTGGTGCCGACTATTCCGTCGTCAGTGGGCCATTCGCCGCCAAGCTGAAGAAAGTAAAGACCGCTTGGAGTGGACCCGAGATCCGGACAGCTGGAGGTCACCTGATAACGCCAATTGGAGTCTGTACAGCAAGAGTCACTATCAATAATCGGATTTACCCTGCGAGCTTTGTAATCCTGCAACAGTGCTCCAGGGATGTGATACTTGGGATGGACTTTCTCAGTCAACATGGCGCCGTGATCGACCTGAGGTCTGAATCAATAACCCTAACCTCAGAAAACGCACTGCCGCCCCACACGACGCCAGCGACCCATTCTTTAAATCTGATAGAAGAGCAGGTCACCGTTCCACCTTCATCCAGCGTCATCATTTCCGTCGGCACCGAAGAACCCGCAGACTTCGAAGGCGTCATCGAGGGTGATCAGCACCTGCTCGTGAACCGCCAGATTTGCGTCGCAAGAGGCATCGCCGAGTTGCGTGATGGCAAAGCAAAGGTACTGCTGACAAACTTCAGCCACGAATATAGGCACCTTAACATTGGTACGACGGTCGCCTACGTCGAGAAGTTCGTGGACACCAGCAATGCTTTCGCCCTCTCCGATGCTACCGAACCTGCTTCGACGAATCGAAATCCCCACACAGATTTCAACGTTAACCCCAACCTCCCGAAGCACAAGCAAGACCAGCTCAAAAGTCTGCTCTTGCAATTCAAGGACTGCTTCTCGTCGTCGTCAAGAATTCGACAGACCCCAATCGCGAAACACCGCATCATAACAGAGGAAAATGCGAGACCACCTCCGCCAGAGCCCGTACCGAGTTTCAACGCGAGAACGCGACGCCGTAAAGCAACAAGTCGACGAAATGCTACGCGACGACATCATCCAGCCTTCCAATAGTCCTTGGGCGTCACCCGTGGTGTTAGTGAAGAAGAAGGACGGAACCCTGCGTTTCTGCGTCGATTATCGCCGCCTGAACAAGATCACGAAGAAGGACGTGTATCCTCTCCCACGTATAGACGACGCCCTGGATCGACTCCACAGCGCGCAGTACTTTTCGTCGATGGACCTCAAGACCGGCTATTGGCAAATCGAGGTCGACGAGAGAGACCGAGAGAAGACTGCCTTTATCACACCAGACGGCCTCTTCGAGTTCAAGGTCATGCCCTTCGGTCTTTGCTCGGCACCTGCGACGTTCCAACGTGTTATGGACACTGTACTGGCCGGCTTGAAGTGGCAGACCTGCCTTGTGTACTTGGACGACGTCGTTGTATTTTCATCAAACTTCGACGAACATCTCCGGCGCCTTCAGGCTGTACTTCAAGCAATCAAGGCCTCCGGACTCACCCTGAAGCCAGAAAAGTGCCGCTTCGCATACGAGGAACTTCTGTTCTTGGGTCACGTCATCAGCAAGTCTGGAGTTCGCCCCGACCCACGGAAAACAGCTGCCATCGCTGCCTTCCCGCCGCCCACAGACAAGAAAGCCGTACGCCGATTTCTCGGCTTGTGCGCCTATTATAGACGCTTCGTCAAGGAATTTTCGCGCATCGCCGAGCCACTAACTCAGCTCACGAAAAACGACGTGGAATTCAAGTGGGGAGCGGCGCAAGTCGAAGCATTTCAAGAATTGAAACGACGCCTGCAGACGCCTCCAATACTTGCGCATTTCGACGAACACGCCGACACGGAAATCCACACCGACGCAAGCAGCGTAGGACTCGGCGCCGTTCTCGTCCAGAGAACTACCGGCGTGGAAAGGGTTATCAGTTATGCTAGCCGGTCGCTATCCAAGGCAGAAGCCAACTATTCCACAACAGAAAAGGAGTGCCTTGCCATCATCTGGGCAACGTCAAAGTTTCGCCCCTACCTCTACGGCAGGCCCTTCAAAGTTGTGAGCGACCACCACGCCTTGTGTTGGCTAGCTAACCTGAAGGACCCTTCAGGTCGTCTTGCAAGATGGAGTCTGAGACTTCAAGAATTCGACGTTACCGTCGTTTACAAGTCCGGACGAAAACACTCTGACGCCGACTGCTTGTCTCGCGCCCCCCGTCGACCCGCCGCCGCAGGATGACCAGGAGGATGACTTCTTCTTGGGAACCATAAGTGCCGATGATTTCGCCGAACGACAGCGAGCCGACCCGGAACTCAGAGGCCTTGTGGAGTACCTCGAAGGCAAGACCGCCATTGTCCCAAAGGCATTCAAGCGAGGACTCGCGTCGTTTTTCTTGCGAAACGGCGTTCTCATAAAGAAGAATTTCTCGCCACTTCGAGCAAACTACCTCCTCGTAGTGCCTTCAGCATTGCGACCAGAAATCCTGCAGGCTCTACACGACGACCCGACGGCTGGACACCTCGGACTTTCCCGCACGCTCTCCAGAGTACAGGAAAAGTACTACTGGCCGCGCCTTGCCGCCGACGTCGCTCGCTACGTAAGGACGTGCAGAGACTGTCAGCGACGTAAGACACCACCAACAAGACCAGCAGGCTTCCTTCAGCCGATCGAGCCTCCTCGGCGACCGTTCCAGCAGATCGGGATGGACCTCCTGGGGCCGTTCCCAACGTCGACTTGCGGAAACAAATGGATTGTCGTAGCCACCGACTACCTCACCCGCTACGCCGAAACAAAAGCCCTGCCGAAAGGCAGTGCCGCCGAGGTAGCCAAGTTCTTCGTTGAGAACATCGTCCTTCGACACGGCGCCCCAGAGGTTCTCATCACCGACAGAGGCACGGCGTTTACGGCTGACCTAACCCAGGCGATCTTGGGATACAGCCACACAACTCACCGCCGGACCACCGCGTACCACCCCCAGACCAACGGCCTGACCGAGCGTCTAAATAAAACCATCGCCGACATGCTGGCCATGTACGTCGACGTCGAACACAAGACGTGGGACGCCATCCTTCCGTACGTGACCTTCGCATACAACACGGCCGTGCAGGAGACGACACAGATGGCGCCGTACAAGTTGGTCTACGGTAGGAACCCGGCAACGACGCTCGACGCCATGCTGCCCAACGTCGCCGACGAAGAAAACCTCGACGTCACCGTCTACCTTCAGCGCGCCGAAGAAGCCCGACAACTCGCCCGTCTGCGCATCAAGAATCAGCAGACGACCGACAGCCGCCGTTACAATCTTCGACGACGCTTCGTGGAATACCAGGCCGGCGACCGCGTTTGGGTGTGGACACCGATACGCCGACGTGGACTTAGTGAAAAACTTCTTCGGCGATACTTCGGGCCGTACAAGGTGCTTCGACGTCTCGGTGCTCTGGACTACGAGGTCGTCCCGGACGGCATAACTAACTCTCAACGGCGCCGTGCGCGACCTGAAGTCGTCCATGTCGTGCGCCTCAAGCCGTATTACGCGCGTTAGCAAACCTGAGGACTGCACTTACTGCTTAATTATTGTACTTTCTTTCTTTATTGTTGTGATTTATTGTTGCATGCATTTTCCCCCGTGTTCTGTTTTAAGCATCGGGACGATGCCTTTTCAGAGGGGGGGCATTGCCACGCGCTATTCTTATTTTCGCTTTTGTTGTATTCGGTTTTCGCCCACAAAGACCGTCAGCAAAGCTCAGCTCAAACCGCGCCTTATTGTTCTAGAACCTTCGCGATTATTGTAGATCGTTTTGTTAAGATTGCGCGCAAGACGCGACCACTCGAGATTATTCCAGAGCTTGCGCGATGACCAGTGATAAGGCAAGAATGTTCGACGCGTGATGCATAAAAAAGCCGGCGCGCTCCAACGATGTTCAGTTCATCGACGGCCGACGCTCTGTTCGCCGCTATCAGTGCCAGCGTGTATTGCTGTAACCTTATTTTCCGTTTACCGGCCACAAGTTCGGCCTAATAAACAGTTTCAACCTCGACACGTAGCCTGCTGCCTTCGTCGACGTCACGACCACGTGACAATATCTATGTGTATCATATGCGCAGGCATATCTGTACATAACTGCGTAACTGCGCAGTGTACATTTTAACGTATACTTGAAGTGCTTAGCATTTTTCTTTGCATCTTTTTCACTTCTTGTCTTCCATGGCTTTTCTTTTCTTTGTTTCTGTTTTCTTAGTCTTTATTTGGTAGAAAGTGTATAATCAGCATAATTAGCTGTGTAACCTTCTAAAACTGGTGCACCTGCGCCCGTAATGAATGCAATACGGTATCAATGTGTAACTGTTGAGCAACTATTTATATGCAATTTTGTTATTTTATTTCGTTTTCTTTTTTTCTTTTTGTCTTTCTCTTTTCTGTGAGGTCAAGTGCTGTACCCTGTCGTTTCACCGCCGATGGGTGGCTGGGGCTTTGTCAAGCTGAAGCTGTCATTGGACAGCTTTTTTCCCGGCCACCTTTTTTCCCCGTAAATGATTTTTTTTTTTGGTGAAAATAAAGTTCTTTGATTGATTGATTGATTATCTCGGCGTAGCGGGTGAGGTAGTCAGTAGCTACGACGATCCACTTGTTTCCGGAATTCGACGTCGGGAACGGCCCCAGTAAGTCCATGCCGATTTGCTGGAACGGCCGGCGAGGTGGCTCAATGGGTTGCAGAAGTCCGGCTGGCCTAGTCGGTGGTGTCTTCCGTCGCTGACAATCTCGGCAAGTCCTCACGTAGTGGGTGACGTCGGCAGTGAGGCGAGGCCAGTAGTACTTTTCTTGTATCCTTGCCCGCGTACGGGAAAATCCAAGGTGTCCAGCCGTCGGGTCGTCATGCAAAGCATGCAGAACTTCTGGTCGTAATGCCGAAGGTGCTACGAGGAGGGAGTCGGCCCGAAGTGGCGAGAAGTTTTTCTTTAGCAGAACGCCGTTGCGCATGAAACACGACTCCAGTCCTCGTCTG
>JALIZH010023441.1:0-13099 GCA_030522465.1 Rhipicephalus appendiculatus | reverse complement strand
TCTCGTGCGCTGTTTATGTTCGCGGCTTGGTCCTTCGATTCTTACTTTACTTGCATGCTTGCTTCGAGTCCTCGATTGCTCTTTACGTGCGCTTCTCGCTCTTTTCCGCAGAACGTCGGATGGTTCTCGTCTGCAGTTTGTTTACGTGTGCTGCTCGCTCTTTCTGCTCCTGCTTCGCCTGTGCACTCTCACACCGTGTACCGCTAGGAAACGAAGGTGCGTAGCCCTAAGTGTCGCCATCATATGTGATCATTACACTGGGAGGCTTCTACATATCTCTCAATTTTCAGGCAAGCCTTGCAAGTTGATGGACGATGCAAACCCTGACTGGGCATCGACGCAGCATCTTGGTTACGGTAATGACAGACCTGACAACCGAAGCGAGGTTCAAGCGTTCGGAGGAGCGCAGACGAAAAACAACAAAAAATTGATATCACTGCCTACTGTGAATCTCCTTGAATTCACTTTTTTTTTTCTTTTGCAGCTGATACTGGTGTGCAGACAGATTTGACGAGGCAGACTATCGAAGCACTCGAGGCAGACAACAGGAGGCTTTCTTCCGAACTGTGCTCCTTAAAGAAGCAAAAATAACTTCTTGAAGTAACGGAAAACGTCTCTCCGTCAAGATGACGCTAAGGTTGCTTTTTACACAGGAATGGTGAACTATGCGGCCTTACTTGTCGTATTCCAACTGATTGAGTCTGCTGTTAAACGTACACCACAAAATGGGCTGCCAAAGTTTCAGGGGTTCATGATGTTTTTAATGAAACTTAAGTTTAACTTTCCGCTCGAAGATCTGGCCTACAGGTTTCATATTTCATGTGCTACAGTCAGCAGAATTTTCGAAAAGTGGCTGGACGCAGCTTTTGCAAGGCTGAAATCACAAACTTGTGTGGCCGTTACGAAGGGACATTCAAAAAAACAATGCCTCAAGCATTTTTTGACTCATTCGGCTCCAAAGTGGCAGTCATAATTTGACTGCTTCGAGATCAAAATTGAGAGGCCATCGTCCTTACAGCCAAGAAGTGAGACTTGGTCTAACTATAAAAAACAGTAACACTGCCAAGTTTTTAATTGGCATCTGTCCACAAGGGGTCATTTCATACATTTCTGAAGGGTGGGGGCGGGAGAGCAAGTGACAAGCACATTACCGAACATTGTGGACATTTTGGACCATTTGTCACAAGGAGACATTGTTCTCGCTGACAGGGGTTTCGACATAGCGGACTCCTTAGGTTTGTGCTGTGCTGTACTCCACATCCCTGCATTCACCAGAGGACAGAAACAACTCACTGCAGTGGATGTAGAGAAGACGAGGAAACTGGCAAATGTTCGCATACATGTAGAGCGGGTAATAGGACTTGTGCGGAACAAATACTTGATAATGAAGGCGGTCCAGCCAATTCATTATGTCACTAGCAAGCCCGGACATGCATTCACTCCACTTGACAAAATTGTCACAGTTTGCTGTGCCCTTACCAACCTCTGTCCTTCAGTGGTTCCAGCAAATGCCCAACTGCCTTCATAAATAGTTATGCGAACGTTCATTCTCAAGCTTCAAATACCTTCATCTCGAATAAGTTTTGACTGCATGGTTGAGTACGAATGGTGTTTCTGCCCTCTACAGTGCGCAATTGCACGTCTGTTTGCTATGTTGAAGGTTTCACCCTCTTAGCTACTTTTTTCCTCACTGTAAAAGGTAGCTGGAAGTAATGCATTAAATAACAGCAAGATGTTATAATAAATTTTTATTCTGGAAGTTTTCCAATTCCTTGTAAGGTGGGTGACAGAAATCTAGCATTTTATTTCATATTAGTGCTGCATTTGCACATGTAAAGACTACGCACATGTAAAGAAATATTATTTATCATTAAACATATTGCATATACAATAATCACTTCAAATTGCAACAAACAAATAATCAAGCAGATAGATGGTCATTGACCACAAAGATGAGCAACATATATTTAAGAATATGAGTGCTGTGGCAGAAATGATATAAAAGTGATAAAGCTGAGCACCAAATTACGAAAGTAGCCACGGTCGCATGTAATTATTGCCTAAGCAGCAGCTCATAATTGGTGCGAGTTCAATATGTCATTTTCGTATTTCACCAAAATAGCTAGCATTGAAAGTTTCAAAAATAAAATAAGCTAAACACTTAATACGCCAGTTCTTGCGGCATAGATTAGGTCAAAGTTAAAGCAGTAAATGTAATCGGTCACACATCAAAGTCGTCACAGCAGCAATTAGTAATCAGTATGATATTGAACTAATCTCGCACACATTTCACCAAAATAGTCTGCTTGCCAGGCACGAATATACAGCTAAATCAGACACAGATCGACAATGCCAGTGCCTGCAGCATTGACATATGTTAGTATACAGCTAGTTTACATGCTGCATACTAGATGATAGTATAGAACTTGGTTTTGTTTTCGTCATGGCTAGCTGGGTGGTCACACAGTTAGCATTCACTGTTTTCAGTCTCCCAGTGCCATTTTGGAGTAAGTTCGGAGCAGTTACTAACAAATATTGCACTACCAACAAATATTGCACTTTGGAGCAGCACGGAGCACACTTGTCTTTTGGATTAGTTTGGGGCAATTGGAGCAGCACTTCCATCACTGGCACTGTTCATGCATAGCCACTTCTTGATGCAAACACGATGGGCAACAAGTCTTCACTCTGCGAAGCTATGTTGTGTTCACACTTGTTGCTGTGCTGGCCACTCCAGGTGTAGCCGTGACCCCGTTTGACAAGCAGCTAAATGGTACTGCAGCTGTTTGGAATCATAGCTTTCTGTTGACTTGTTGCAGCGGCACACTCCGTACAAAACCACTGTTTTTGTTTGGGCGCCCTCCTAATCCCAAGACAGATGTAGTGTAAACCACTTGTACTTGCAGTTTTGGCCTTCACATGCCAGCATTTTGCCAGATTCGGGCCCTCTGCAGAAGCAGTACAATGTGTCGTCTTCACTATTCTGGCTGCCTCCTGTACTTGTCCTCATGAAATAACCTGCAAGTAGTTCTGGCATGACCACATGTGTGAAAAATTTTTTTCTGGAGGCCAACATAGAGTCCAGAAAGCTGTTGTCCTTGGTCACCCTTTCTATGAAGACGGACGACGGAGTCCACACAAAATCGCAATACATTGCATTGCAGACAGCCATTTGCGTTTGTACTTGATAATATTGGTGTGTTTTAGATGCGAAGCATCTTATGCTCGGGGCTCTGTCCCTCCCGCGTCCCCCCGTCCGGCCACTTTCATGAAGTAGGGAAGCGCCCATTATGCGAACCAGAACACTGTAGTAATATGAAGGCCGTCAACCCTAACACAGTCATCAGAGTCATGGCCAAGAACACAGAGAGGCTGCTTAGCAATGGCTAGGCAGGTGGTGTCTGTCGCCCAGGTTGACCCCATTCCTTGAGTCATGGCCGAGAGCACAGAGAGGCTGCTTAGCAGTGGCTAGGCAGGTGGTGTCTGTCGCCCAGGTTGACCCCATTCCTTAATCTTGCTTGCATGTGTTTGGAGGGGGCTTAGTCCGTCCCGCGTCCCACACCACCACAGCGCATGCGCGTGCCGTCCCCCCTCTCTCTCCTACGCTCACCCCTTTTCTCTCCTCTAGGAATCGTCTACTCTACGGAGCGGCTCCGGCGTCCCACATCCCCAGAGCGCATGCGCGTCCTCTCCCCCTCTCTCCTCTTGGAATCATCTACTATACGGAGCGGCTCACGCGTCCCACACCCCTACAGCGCATGCACGTCCCCCTCTCTCTCCTCTCCTACGGTCCCCCCCCCCCCGTCCTTTCCTCTAGGAATCCTCTACGGAACGACAGGTGGTGTGACAGCTGCATACTCCACTGGGGGGCGCCACGGTAGTTCCGCGGTATGAAAATGACGGAGCGCGCGCACCTCATTCTCTCTCCTGCACAGCGCCGCGATGAGCGCCCGGACCACTGCCGTGAAATGAGAGCGGCGACTTTCCTCCCGCTCAAGCTAATTATCTCCCCGCTGCTTCGCATCCACACATGGTTCCCTTTAGCGGGAGATGGGGAAAAAAATAATATTGGTGTGTTTTTTTTCAAAGTCAGCTTCCCATTCTCATTCTTGAGACAAAAGCCAGTGTCGTTGCTTGCCTCTTCTAGGCTTCTGCTAGCTAATGTGTACGGGCATTTCGCCTCAACAATGCCTTTGCCACAGCATGTGCAGCTGACACACGCATCCGGTGTTGCGGCAAGATACGGATGTTGCACACTCAGGTAAACTCCCGGCTTGAAATGCTGAAAGTTGCTGTGGTGCCGCTTCACTTCAGACACATAGCTTTTAATAGCGTCGTTCTCGAGTTCCAACCCCCCAAGTTGTCGCTGCAGTGGTGAAGTTCTGTTGCTCTGGGTAACATATTTTTCTGAGGAGGCTTATAGAAGGTTTGTCCAAGCTCGTTGAGCACACAGATTTTGTTACAGAAGCAGTCATTCTGCCCGCACGATACATGAACCACTTTGGGCAACTTGACTGTCCTTTTGTGATGCTTTCTACGTGGTCCACCATTTCGTGACTGACAGCAAGCTGACTGAGGAACTTCTCACCACGGTGAACCAGTGTATCCAAGTTCTCAGACCGAGCTTCTGCCAACGACAAATCACGTAGCAGTTGAGGCTCTAGCACTCTTCGTGGGGCAAACATATTGCTGTATTTTGGGTGCACCGTAAAGATAGCTGGCATAGCTCCAGCGTCAGCAAGACGAGAATGTCAATGAAACGCTTGAATCGATTCATCACTAGGAGGTGGTGGCACAGCTGCCGAGGGTTTGTGAGAGGCATGTGGATGTGCTTTCAGCACCTGGCAGCACGTGAATTAGGTCCATTTGCTTCTTCCTCTTCTTAGATGATGAAAAATCTATTTCTCTTAAGCGCTTGGCTTATGTGCCAGGGCAGCTGGCTGCGAGCCATGCATTTTTTCTTCCTGTGCAGGTTCGTGTTTCTCTCAAGCGTACTGATGTCTCTACTGCAAACAGTACAGCACCAATATGCGAAAAGCTTCCCCCTGCACCTGCCATGCAGGTGCAGTGAGCAGTAATGATGCTGCCATCTGCATTAGCCAGGCACCACACCTTCAAATCTGGCTCTCGGAGTCGTTGAGAATGGCTGACCTGAAAAAAAAAAGAAACGTTGCTTGAAATCAGTTTTTCAAAATTTTGCTAGCTTAGTGTCCCCTTAGCGAGACTGACCCCACGTGCAATGGTTGCGGCATCTCAATGTGCAACCTGAACTTGCATGTATCGTGTTTGCATCTTAGGGCTTAGCAGTACCAACACTGCACACCTACATTCGAGCGCACGGCAAATCGCCCTCGCATATGAACGGCACCGTAGAATGAAAACGAGTTATCTCGCTGTAATTTATGCATTCTGGCACGCAAAAATCTATTTTCCTTCGTTGTTGCCTTACGTCGCCCAGTACGACGAGTACCCAGCCGCTGGTAAAGTAATTGTGGGCGTCAAGCGATTTATACGCCTTCATTTGCTGAAGGGTCACGTAGCTGGTAGACAAAACCAGGTAGTTGATGATGTTCACCTGAGTTGTCGCTGGAAGAACCTCCACATCTGCTGTTGCATCCGCGCCGACTCGGAGAGTGTAAGGGTCCACGCCGTCGCAGATATTGATCTTCGCCTCGTACCGGGCCCGTGTACGCTCGCGCCTACGCGTCAAATGCGTCTCTCAGCGTCGGCCGCGGAGGGGTATACGCGACGAGGCGCTTCGAGGCGCCAGGGATCAAGCACTGCTTGAAATTTTCGCCTACGTCACCACGCGTACGGCGGCGCCAACCAATCAGTGGCCGCGATGCCTCCGACCACTATGCCTAATGGCCGTCGCCTCTTCGGCGATGCTTCGACGACGACACACCTGAGTGCTGGGCGCAGGCACGGAAACTACGGTCGAAACGTTCCTGAGTGACCGCGTCGTCATCCAGTACGACAACGATACGGCGAACGACTGCGAGTGCTACCAGTGGGACGCGGTTTCGTGCCGAGTTCGAGCGACGCCGACAAATCCAGCGAATGCCTGCCGGCTGTCTTTGCGCCGGTTTTGAGTGCGATCGTCGGCCGAGTGAGAACATTGTACTGACTACTGCGGCGTGTCGCTGCTCCTGTGCTTTGGTCTGTGTTTATCTGTGTTCGAAACGAGTGTAGACATGCTTCGGAGGTTTGAAGTCTTGAGCGTGAGCCCTCGCCTACTGCGAAGTCAATTCAGAGCGGTGTCGTCTGCATTCAGCGTAGGCCTACCGTCGAGTTCGTGTGAAGCAGCTCATGTGAGGAACTCTGGTTGAAGGAAATTGACGGTTGTTGTGTCCGTTGCAACGTAGACACTATATATGATGCCCGAGACATGGCGTGCCGCTTACGCTGAAGTTTTCATCCGCAGTGTGTTTGTTTTCAACATCGCCATTCGCCTCATCATTGCCGAAAGTGAACCTCGCACTTGCCAACACATTTCGGTGATGTGACGACGTACATGAATGGATCTGCAGATTTTACGACGTTGAAACATTGTTTGGCTTCGGTGCAAATCGTTCGCGTGGGTTGTCAAGCTAACAACAAGCGTGCGTTTGTTGGTAACAGCGTGACGTGATTTCGTGCCGGGTACCTGCGACGCCGACACAATCAGCTGTCAGCGGTCTCGTTTACATTCATGTATGAAATAGAAGCTCGAACGTGCTTGAGTGTGGTGATCGAAAAAGAAAGTTGCATGATTAAGTGCTGCTTGTGTTGCCTGCTATTTCACTTCTTGACTCTTGTTCTGCGTCTCTGCCATGCAACTACGCATTAGCACATGCCCAGTTGCACATACCTTTTTTTGCAGGTTGTCAATTCTGACACATATTCTCCCTAGTCTATTCTGATACTCATAAAATAGGGAGAATGCGAACAATGGTGTTTCTCGATTGTTTTACAGTTTACTTAAATATAACACACATTTTGTTTACACCTGGGCAGCTAATTAGCTAAGAAGCTTGTAAGTGAGTTAGAGGATATTTAGATTACCAAGATCGTGCAAAAAGCCTTCTACACAGAGGTTGGTTCCAATCTTATGACCTATATATGTAGCATCACGACGAGTCAGGCGTGGTTTGTTGCGTTAAGAGATATTTAGGCTACCAAGAATGTGTGAAAGCCTTCTACACAGAGGTTGGTTCCCATCTTATGACCTATATATCTTGTATCACGAATAGTCAGGTGTGGTTTGTCGCGTTAGGAGATATTTAGACTACCTAGACCGTATGAAAGCCGTCTACGCGGAGGTTGGTTCCAATCTTGCGACCGATATATGTTGCATCACGAAGAGTCGGGTGTGGTTTGTTGCGTTAGGAGATATTTAGGATACCAAGAATGTGTGACAGCCTTCTACACAGAGGTTGGTTCCAATATTATGACCTATATATGTTGCATCACGAAGATTCAGGTGTGGTTTGTCGCGTTAGGAGATATTTAGGCTACCAAGAACATGTGAAAGCCTTCTACGCAGTGCACAGCTGCAATCTTATGACTCATATCTGTCACGTCATGAGGCGTCAGGTGTGGTTTGTTGCGATAGGGGATATTTCGACTACAGACAACGTGCAAAAGCCTTCTATACAGTGCTGAGTTTCAACCTTGTGGCCGATATCTGTCACGTCATGAAGTGTCAGGTGTGGTTTGTTGCGATAGAGGATATTTCGACTACAGACAACGTGCAAAATACAGTGCTGAGGTTCAACCTTATGGCCGATATCTGTCACGTCATGAAGTGTCAGGCGTGGTTTGTTGCGATAGAGGATATTTCGACTAGAGACAACGTGCAAAAGCCTTCTATACAGTGCTGAGGTTCAACCTTATGGCCAATATCTGTCATGTCATGAAGTGTAAGGTGTGGTTTGTTGCGATGAGGATATTTCGACTACAGAGAACGTGCAAAAGCCTTCTATACAGTGCTGAGGTTTGTTGCGATAGAGGATATTTCGACTACAGACAATGTGCAAAAGCCTTCTGCTATATACAGTGCCGAGGTTCAACCTTATGGCCGATATCTGTCACGTCATGAAGTGTCAGGTGTGGTTTGTTGCGATAGAGGATATTTCGACTACAGACAACGTGCAAAAGCCTTCTATACAGTGCTGAGGTTTGTTGCGATAGAGGATATTTCGACTACAGACAATGTGCAAAAGCCTTCTATACAGTGCCGAGGTTCAACCTTATGGCCGATATCTGTCACGTCACGAAGTATCAGGTGTGGTTTCTTGCGATAGAGGATATTTCGACTACAGACAACGTGCAAAAGCCTCTATACAGTGCTGAGGTTTGTTGCGATAGAGGATATTTCGACTACAGACAATGTGCAAAAGCCTTCTATACAGTGCCGAGGTTCAACCTTATGGCCGATATCTGTCACGTCATGAAGTGTCAAGGTGTGGTTTGTTGCGATAGAGGATATTTCGACTACAGACAACGTGCAAATGCCTTCTATACAGTGCTGAGGTTCAACCTTATGGCCGATATCTGTCACGTCATGAAGTTTCATGTGTGATTTATTACTTAATTCAATGAATGCTGTAAAATATGAAGTGAAAACGTGCACTGGATGCACCAGTATATTCATGATAATAACCTGGGGATTTGTAAACCTAAATGCTACTTCATTTTTTTGCTTATTAGAGCCTTTAGAAAGTTGTTTTCGTTGTTACAAGCTTCTGGAACAGGATAGGCCCTATGATATTTTCACCAAAAGCGCTGCTCACAAATTCACTTTCTGAGCCATTCCGAGCAAGAATTATGCAATGTATCGACACCATCACTGCCCTCATCTTATTTCAGAGAAAAAAAATTCTTGCACTCTCCCACTACATGAACCAAATGCTGTATAATATGTTATAGGTCAATTATTTTTGCTTTGTTTTACAGACGTGATTGTCTTTCTTAAAACATCAAGCTGTGCAAGAAAACAATAAGCAGGTATCTGTGCACTGCCTGGAAGCACACACAGCGTGAGAATAGAATGTTTAAATACTTACTCGATGCGTATTTTGTGGTGAACAGTGCATGTTCATTTATGTGAAAACAAGGAAGTCGAGCCGTATTTGCAGTGCTACAGTTTACCTGTATTTTGTTGTTAGAGGGACTTAAGTAAATGGGAGTTTCCAGAAATGCTTGTTTCTCATTTCCATGCTATTGAAAAAAAATTGAGTTAGTATCTATGGCTGCTGCAGTGTTCAAACTCTTCAATGTTGTTCCCATGTAATAAACTGCAACGCACATTAGGTAGCTCGAATATTAGTCATGGTGACACCCGTGGTACATGGGAAAGCCGTCTTTTTTGGTAATATGAAACGCATTAGTTGCTATGCACCGAAGTTTTAGGGCACCTCGTTTAGACTGTGCAGCAAACGGTTCACTTTCCTTTCTTTTCTTCTTTTCTTTTTTTCGTAACTAAAGTACGCGCCAAGAGACGTCAAGCCCATCGACGGTGCGGGCGATGCCGCTCCCGTTCGCTTCTTTTTAGCAGCAACAAGGGCAGAACCATTTTCATGAACAGGATGATTATATTACTGTTGAGCACTAATAACAAGGCCGTGAACAGGCGTCAATAATGCAATCGTACAAGCATTGTCGATTTCGCAAGCATCGTTGGCTGTGCCCCGTGATGCCGAGATCTACGTGAACTTTCCACGGGAGTAGAGCGAGTAGAGTACGGGAGCAGCGCACGCGCCGATGTCGATTACTAGTGCATACCGCGGTTGTTGCTTTGGTCATTGCGATGGCAGTTACGTGTTCAAAGTCAAAACAGTGGTGAGTGAAGCGCAATCAATATTTTAACGCGCTCTTTATATCTTCTAAAACGTGCCAACTCACTTCGATTGACAATGCGCCCTTCTGTGCTGTACTTGGACAGTTTTAAACCAAAAGATCAAGCAACACTGCGCGTCAGCCGTCGACGTGTGAGCGCGTGTGCATCGACGCGTACCAGTGGTTGCGCGCCCTCCTCCTCCACCAGGCGCGACACGACGCTTTTGACGCGTAGGCGCGAGCGTACGCGAGCATACGCGTGCCAGTGGTTGGGGCTAAATGGCGGACGGTCGGCGCAGACGACAGACGTGACGTCACATGCAAGTTATGTATAGTCACGAGTAGATGCCGCAGCTAAAACAAAACAATTTTTGGCGCCATGCATGCGTTACCGAGGCAGGAGTGTTTGTTCAGAAGATTACGTCGTAGCCTCAGCTAACAAACATTTTTCTCGATTCACAAATTCTCTCTAATTGAGCTGGTAACAAGAGCTTCAACAAATCTGCGAACGCCACAAATAATGATGTTACGCATAACTGCACTCTTCCCAAAATTTCACACATGCATGCATTGATTTCGAACTACATGAACCGGCACAAAGAAAACCTAATGACGCAAGCGGTGACTCACTTTCTCGCGCCAAGAAACGATTTTCTCGCAAACATGCGCGAACTGACGAGCACAAAAAGCTCTCTGCGCCGAACAGCACAATGTGACAAATATTAAGGCCCTACCGCATGCACGCGATTTTCGAGTGACGACGACGAGCGACGGGATTTGCTGTCGCGGATGCCCATACGTCGCTGTCGCTTATCGCGTCGCGCGTTTCTAGAAAACTAGAAAAGATCGCTTGTCGCCCGCAAGTGACCGTGACGATTTCCGGCAACATGGCGGCACCCCTGATCCTCGCTTCGGTTGCAGTTTGCTCTTGACGCTTGTTATCCGCGCGTACTTCAAGGAATGCAAGATACAGACTACCTTCGTTATAGTCAAATCTCACGCGGACAGTGAGGCGGCGGCCGTATTTTGTCGTTAATCTTGTTGTTATCGACGGCTTGTTTTGGTGTTTCTGTGGAAGCTT
Source organism: Rhipicephalus appendiculatus (assembly GCA_030522465.1). Taxonomy (NCBI): domain Eukaryota; kingdom Metazoa; phylum Arthropoda; class Arachnida; order Ixodida; family Ixodidae; genus Rhipicephalus; species Rhipicephalus appendiculatus. The sequence goes on along the minus strand of JALIZH010023441.1, from coordinate 2,199 downwards.
GCTGCAATGGCGGTAGCTTGCTGCAATGTCAAATCGTCATGCAAAGTGCGTCGTAGCCGTCGTAGCGTACGCTTCTGGGCACCCTGTCGCGGTTAAACAAGAGATTGCGAAAAAAGAAAGTCGCGAAACGCTTTCATGGCTTCCTTATGCCACACAAGGCGGTAATAAATTTGGCATGTTTTCATCGATCTACTTCTAATCTTCTTTCCGCAATTTATCGCCATGCACGCGATAGTTTTCAATCTAGCAACACTGGCACTTTGTCGCCAACATGTGTTTGCAGCCGTCGCGACGCGACAGCGCGACGGAGCTCATTTGTCGCTGTCGCTCCTCGCCGTCGCTCAAAAATCGCGTGCATGCGGTTGGGCCTTTAGCTTAGGGCTTAAATGACGAATACAATACGCACTTTGCAAATTAATAACGGCGTTTTTACCAATAGATGCAGGCAAGGAGAAATGCACACGAAACAAGCCAAGACCACGAAGCACGTCGAGCACGTTATCGCACATCTTTTATCGCGTCACCCTGCAGCTGTCCATACTTCATGGCATTTAACGCTCATGAACACGGAGCGTATTATTGTTGTCATCGCGTCGACGCCATTCTGCACGTCTCTCGCACCCGATCCTGCCCGACGATATCGAACCGTCCAATAAGATAAAGATAAATTCAGAGCCGCACTGCGACAACTAGATGTATATTGAAACTAGAAAAGGTACTAAAGTAGATAACAAGTATGCGCGTTTCCTTGAAGACAGGGAGTGACGTATTGCCCTCTAACGGCCGACATGAAGGCGCGTAGCTCCGCCGCTTTAGGCCGGAGTGTCCACTCTTTTAATTCGTATGTTACTCTATGGCCGCACTGCGACAATTAGATGTATATTGAAACTAGAAAAGGTACTAAAGTAGATAACAAGTACGCGCGTTCCCTTGAAGACAGGGAGTGACGTATTGCCCTCTAACGGCCGACATGAAGGCGCGTAGCTCCGCCGCTATAGGCCGGAGTGTCCACTCTTGTAATTCGTATGTTACTCTATGGACCGCACTGCGACAATTAGATGTATATTGAAACTACAAAAGGTACTAAAGTAGATAACAAGTACGCGCGTTTCCTTGAAGACAGGGAGTGACGTATTGCCCTCTAACGGCCGACATGAAGGCGCGTAGCTCCGCCGCTATAGGCCGGAGTGTCCACTCTTGTAATTCGTATGTTACTCTATGGCCGCACTGCGACAATTAGATGTATATTGAAACTACAAAAGGTACTAAAGTAGATAACAAGAACGCGCGTTCCCTTGAAGACAGGGAGTGACGTATTGCCCTCTAACGGCCGACATGAAGGCGCGTAGCTCCGCCTGCTTTAGGCCGGAGTGTCCACTCTTGTAATTTGTATGTTACTCTATGGTTCGCGGGCGAAAAATGCAGCGGGTGAAGTGTTCATTGAGTGAAGTAGGCAACAGGCAAAAGTGTCGAAGAATAGCTAAAGATGTCCTTTATGAGCTCCTCAGCTGTTTAGAGGCAAGTGACGACTGTCGCAGCGACGATCACTCGGTGAACGAGTCAGCAGAGCGAGGAAATGAAGTTCCGCTTTGTGACCTAACTGCTCGGCGCCCTCGGTCGCCCGGCGCGCTGTTTCCCTTGCGCATCAATCACAGGCGAACGTGATGTAAGTGGCTTTTCTTGTCTGGCACTGAATTGGGCGCTTCCACCTTGCCCAACGCCGAACACATTTGTGCTAGCAGCTCTGGAGGTGACGGCACAAGTCCTCCAATAGCCGTGTCTTCACTTCAGAGCAATCTGCGGGCGTGGGCAGTCTCAACTAAAGTGCCAGCCTGTTTTTTTTTTTTAATTTTTCGCAGTGCAAGAAAGACATAAATTGCTAAAGGAGATCAAACTCGTGCTGGATACACTGGAGAATGCTATGGAGAGCTTTCAAAACTCTACTGAGCCTAACGAAACAGCGGCAGATCCTATTGATGGTGCCATGCTTAGTTTGCTTCCCTGACTATTCACAGTGACCTGGAGGTACTTGAGCAGTATCTTCGCACACCGAAAAATAGGACTGATCTAGTAACTTTCATGCTTTTATATCAGAGAACGGTATAACATTTTTAGTAATCAGCTCTTCCAGAGTAGTGCAGCAGTACCAAGCTCTACTGCTGGCCTTGTGCACTGTTAAACATGGCTGTTCAGTCATGG
>JALIZH010023440.1:0-38207 GCA_030522465.1 Rhipicephalus appendiculatus | reverse complement strand
TCCATCCGGCGACTCCCGAGTGAAAGTGAAAGCGTACGTCGGTTGGTTAGTTGGTTGGATCCTAGAGAAATGGCTCAACCCACCACGAGGGATCGGCCATGAATCGTGCGGTGGTGGTGGTTGTGGTTCGAAGAAGGAAAAGGCGCCTAATTTCTGCAGCCCGGTCGGGAGCACGGCGCAGCGTCTAAGTGGGGTTTTGGAAAGAGAGAGAGAGAAAAAAAAACCCCTAAAAAAGACAGTGGTTTTAGATCAGTGAAAAGATTAGTTTTGTTTACGGTATTTTATGGATTGGTAAAGAACAAAAAAAATATATAAATAAAAGTTTTAAAAAAAAAAGCCGCGCTAAATCGAACGATTGTCTTCCTCCAATGAGAAGCGCCACACGTGTAGTGGGTACATTCCACTATACTGGAACGCGCTCATTCCACTACACTGGAACGTGCTTATATTTCATCGTTATCACGTGTAGTGGGTACATTCCACTATACTGCGTCATCGTCATCTTTATCACGTGGAGTGGGTACATTCACTATAGGTGGCTATCATACCTACCTACCTACAACTACAACAACTACAGAGGAGGGACAGACCCACACCCTTAGGAGCTTCGCCCCTAAAATTTAGCACGGCTTACACTAAGCCGCACAAGGCTGGGTCACAGCAGAGCTAGTGGGCATGTTTCAGCTCCTCTTGCTAACCATCTGTACTTGGGTAGCGATTGAGCATGTGCCGATTCATGATGGTGGTAACTTTCTATCTACAACACACGGCAAACTTTGACCATAACAGCTTGCCGTAAAAATGCTTTCTCATCAAAGAATAGTTCGCAGAGCGATGCCATATATATGCATCAACGAATCTACAGCATTGTACTACTACTCAAATTATTTATTATGCAGAATTTCGTTTTGCCAGCTGCTATTAGTAGTTGCTGCTAACATAATCCCAGTTGGAACAAGTCACTGTCCGCTAATTCTGAAAAAGTAGGTGTTAGGCGTAAACAGGTCCGTAGCCAGGGGCGTGCCTCAGGGGCCCAGCCCTCCCTGGCGAAATTCAGATAGAGGGGGGTTTTACGGAGGGCAAATAATAAAATGCTATATATGCTAGTTAGGTTCCGTTCTAGTTCTTCCACTCGCCTCGCTGGTTGCGCGACATTGGCTGCTGCCTCCAAGGAAGCCGAAGACGAGATTTTTTTCATCTGCTGGCACCTTGAGGAAAGGACCGCTCGGACATCATTTCGATAGAGACGTTTATTCGTTTCTCTTCCTCCTTTTTGTCCCTGCACCCCTGGTTTTATTCCCTAACTCCCCATTCAAACACACTTACAATCCAATCGGAACACAGGAATGTCTCTCTCCTCGACTCCCGGTTGGCTGCCGTCGAACGTGCCAGGCACGGAGTCCTTCCTCCTCGGATCTTCCTCGAAGAACCACCGCCTCTCGCCCACCCGACTGTTCGCCGCCGCCGCTCAACTTCCTTCACTCCGGTTCCCGGAACATTGGGCGTCCGGCGTCGACGGGCCGTGGGAACGCACCTCCCGGGTACGTGCCTGCAGTGCTGGGCTGACAGTCCATCAGTATAATTGGCCCGTGTATCAATGCCGCCGCTGCCACTGGTTTCGGTTGCCACAGCGGAGCGCGAGTGCACCTTCCACCCCCTGCAGCCGGACTCGTCTCTTGTCTCCAGTAAGGCGCCACCACTAAGCCCTTTGGGGAGACGTGAGTCCTCTCGTCCTTTATGACCGACAGACGGCCGTCGTTCCGCCAATTCAGTGGTGCCGCTTCCGTCATGGCGTGGGCTCACCGTCAGCGGGGCGGGTAACGATATGAAGGCATTCGGCGAACGCACCAAGTTCGAACCCAACACCTCCCCCTCCAACTGTGTTGCACTGTATCTATGACATGCGACACAACCACAACCACGCATTCACACATGTTCACTGGCTCGACACGTGAGGCACCAATCGTCACTCGTACCCCTTTGACTCTGTCGCGCGCGCGCATTGACAAAGCATACACCCCCCCCCTTACCTCGCTGTCCCTTTTATGCGTCATCATTGGGAGTCACCAACCGCGACATTGCGTCTGCATTAGCGTTTAGAGACCCCTTTTTGTGTTCTATTTCCAGGTTATACTTCTGCAGCGCCAACGCCCAGCGTGTCAGCCTCGCGCTCTGCGGAGTGGTTAGAGTCAGAAATTTGAGCGGGTTATGATCGGTAATCACCTTGACTTTAGCGCCAAACAGCCAAGCGTCCAACTTCCCCAGTGCCCAAATGATTGCATAAGCTTCCTTTTCTATTGTGGCCCATCGGGTCTGAGCCGGGCTAAGCTTCTTGCTCAGAAAAGCGATAGGGCGCTCCTTGCCCTCCAGATCCTGCTGTGCCAGGCATGCACCAACGGCGTAATCAGATGCATCTGTGGCGAGGATAAATTCCTTCCTCGGATCTGGGGCCTGCAATGCCGACGCCTGCACTAGGCAGTTTTTCACTTTGTCAAAAGCTTCTTGGGCCTCTGTATTCCAAGGTAATTTCTGCGGAATACGTCGGCCAGTTAGGTTGGTCAGAGGCATAACGACGTTGGAGTACTCGGGCACGTAGTCCCTATAATAGTTGGCTAGCCCTAGGAAACTACGAAGTTGTCCCTTTGTTTCGGGAGCCGGAATCTCCTTTATCGCCCGGACCTTCTCTGGGTCGGCCCCGTGCCTGCCTGATCCTACAATGTGCCCCAAGAATTTGACTTCTTGTTGTGCAAAACGACACTTGCTTACGTTGAGCGTCAACCCTGCCTTCGCTAGTGACGCAAGCACCTTGTCCAAATGTTCCAGGTGCTCGTCCCAGCTCTCAGAGTGTATCGCGACATCGTCAATGTAAGCGCAAGCGTAATGTCTATGCGGAGCCAGTACAACGTTGATGACCCTCTGATAGGTGCTGGCGGCATTCTTTAATCCAAAGGGCATCACTTTCCATGCGTACTGGCCTGAGGGAGTGGCAAAAGCAGTACAAACCTGCGCGTCCTCGTCGAGAGGTATTTGCCAGTAACCCCTGAACATGTCTAGCAGAGTTATGTACTTGGCCTTCGCCACCTGGTATAACAGATCAGTCGCCACGCTCATGGGAAATGCGTCTGTCTCTGTTATTTCGTTCAGTCTCCTGTAATCGCAACAGATGCGGATACCGCCATCCTTCTTTGATACGCAGACCAGTGGATACGCGTGCGGACTTTCAACCGGGTATACCAATCCCCACTGCTCTAGCTCATTTACCTGCCTCTCTACTTCGTGCACCAGTGCCACTGGCACCCTGTAGGGGTATGCACGTCTCGGTTGCTCTCCTTCTTTGATTTTTATTTTGTGCATTCCCACTTTGCAGGTGCCGGGTTTGTTTGCGAATACCCTCGAATGCCTTGCGATTAAGTCTCGCAGCTGTTCTCTCTGTGTGGGCTCCAGATGTGCTACTTCAACAAGCTGCTGCGTCGCCTGCGCCTCTGGCCCGCACGGTGGGACCGGAACATCTCCAAATTCCTGATCGCCCTCGAATATCACTCCTACTGCACTTACTCGCGTGTAGAGCTGTGCGCCGCCGCGCCGCGCCGCCGCCGCCACCTGCATTTGCTCACGCCGCTCGCGCCGCCGCCAAAGTCCCGAGAGTGACCACGCCGCCGCCGCCGCCGCCGCCGCCGCCGCCGCGCAGTAATTGCGGCGCGCCGCCGTTAGCCTTTCCTTTTAACCCGAATGGGTAATCGGAACATTAAATAAATCACGTCACCGGGGGAGATCTTCTCGATGTGTTCATGTAATGGACTCACCATTTCAACCGCCGCTGATTATCGGGACCTCGGCCAGCAGCGCGCCCTCTCTTTCCGGTTGTTCCTCTTCAGCATCATTTTGACGTCACGAAGTTTTCGCAATTCTGGACTCAAATTAGAGGAACGGAATGCGCTTGAACCACAGAGGGGAAAAAATAGGTGGGCGACCAGCTCACCCCCTGTTTCCGGTTCTTCTTTCGCAACGTCATTTTCATGTCACGAAGCTTTCTCAACTCTCGGCACTAATGAGTGGGACCGAATGCGCTTCAACGCAACGAACTTAGCGCCCAGACATCCACTTTTGGGCGTACATCTGGAGGCCGTGCATAAGTTGTGACCGCGTCTGCCATTGAAATAGGTTTAATGCAGCCGCTGTTACGATCGGCCTTGGAAGCTGTCATGGCAGAGGCAGCAGAGAATGCTCCGGTCACTCAAAAGTTCCTTCCGGGTTCGCTGCCCTTCGGGGGGCGCAAGTCTAATCCCCTTTTCCTGGAATGCCTACGGAGTGCGGCGTGCTCAGGTGACCAGTAATCCAGCAAGGGTGCGGCGATCATCCCTTTTGTTGGAAGATGCGGCCGGCGTGGGAATGAGCTGCAGACACCTTTCCCAGCTACGTGGCATGTCTCTGCGGCTGGACGGAGCCATTAGCGGTTTCAGGTGTGGTCGACAACAACAACCTCGTCATCAGAGGTCACCGGCTTGGCACCAGTCCGGTTCCCCGTCGGACATTTCCTCCTCACCGACAATATCGAGTCGTCTGGGCGTCGTACGTGGACATCCCCCCTGTGTGGGGCATTGGTGTTCGTGTTCCCCAATTGGACTTCTCGTCCTCACCCTTTTGAGGAATGTGTTGTGCGTCCCATTTCCTCCTTTCTGGGGGCAGGGCGTTGTGGTGGCAGGACACCTTATTGGCGGGTGTTGCTGACACCGGTTTGATTGCCTCAAGTTGCCAGACTCGGTGCTTTAAAAGCCGAAGACTTTTTGTAAAAACTCTTCTTCTGATCTCTCAATGTGAATAAACATCTGTAAATATCTCTCCTGCGAGCGCCTTCCTCTCTGCGAAAGATGGGCTAGGGGACCGGCGGTGGGCCAGCTAAGACCCGCCGGGACCCGGTCCCAGCACCGCCCGTCTTACGCACCTGTTAAGGTAGGTACGCATTTCCTGCATCGTTCTCAAACATTTGGGACACATTCATATGCATGTTCAGACTTGACAATTCCTGTTTCTGTAAATTTCGTCCACTTTCTTCTTACGCTGGGAATGTGCTGGCAGGTTCGGTGCATCGACGTGGTCAAAAGTGAACATCCCGGCTCACCGCTTTTTCGTGTAAGTAAATGCGCTGTGCCGAAATGGACTGTGGTCACCTCTTTCAGGTGGACACATCGAGAATAGCTCTCCGGAAGTTGTCGCATATTTCTGTCCTCCAGTAGTCTCACGAGTATTGGCTCACCTCAACGCTGCGGCGTCCTTAAAGGGTGACGACCCAACTCGCTGGATAGCATATTCGTGGAGTCTAGGAGCTACTACGCTATGCATAGATAAATAAAATAGATGAGTAATATATATCGATGGCCTAATTCACTTTTTTTCCTTTCATTTTTACTCTAGTAAGTCGATAAAAAAGATAGAAAAGTAAAGGCAATGAAAAACTTGGAATAACTTATACCTGAGCTGTAGTGGTAGGTATTCGTGTCAAAACGACACGACGTGAAAACCTAGACACAAGAGTGAAGTCAAGAGAGTAACCAATTACCTCTCACGAAGACCGTTACGCGCACCTGACTGATAGGTATCACCTCTCGTCTGGTAATGTGCTGAGGAATAATGACGAAACAAGCAAAAAAAATAGAAGGAGAGAGAAAGAAAGGGGGGAAAAATAAAAAGAAAAACAGAAAGAGCACGAAAGAGAAAGAAACAGATAAAGAGAGAGGAAGAAGTCAATAGAAACAAGTAGAGAAAAGAAGACAGAAAAAACGGAAATAGAGAAAAAAATGACACCATCTCCCGCTAAAGGGAACCATGTGTAGATGTGAAGCAGCGAACGCTAACGCTTACACTGGCGGCGGCGTTGACGCATCGCAGCGTTGCGCAGGAGAGAAAACTGGGGAGGCGCAAAGCAGGCAGTGATGGAGCAGTGTTTCCTACTGGAACATGCCAATCACTGCTAATGGGCAACCCAATAAACCACAAATATCTCTGCGATGTACAAATAAGATCCAAATGTCTAAATCCATGAACAAGATCTGTGAGACGTCCCAGCCACGTACGTTTATTGCACTCAAATTTATGGATGTCTATGGTATGCTGTTTTTGCACAAAAAATAGACGGCTTATGGATTTTGTAATATGACATCTAATGTATGTTGCAGAAACTTTACAATTCAACAGCCCATGGATTTTCTTTAATAACCTCCAGAGAATGTCACCCAGAGGTCAGCTACTACAAGCACTTGTAGACGTGGGAAAATGGACAATGAAAGCTTCAATGTTCGCGGTGATGTGAGAATAAGTTTCCCTGCACACATTGAACCTACCGACTTAAGTGATCTACTGTGAACGGTGAATTTTCGTCATTTCTCTCGGTGTATGAAGCCCCTGTTGCGTGAAAAAATTCAATTTCGCCGCAAGGGCGAATCAGTGCGAACTATGCTAGGCAGTGGCGTAGCCAGGGGGTGGCACACCGGGCACGTGCCCCCCCCCCGAAATTTTTTTTTCGCCATGGTATACAGAGCGAAAAATTGCCATTTCAAGCAGGTGCGCCTCCCGAAATCAAGGAGGTGCCCCCCCTCCCCCCGAAAAAAATTTCTGGCTACGCCCCTGAAGCTAGGCCAGCAGCTAACTCATTTAGCATCCGACCTGGCGTAAAACGCTGGCGTCAGGAAACGCGGGGGCTACAGCGAGCGAAGCGAAGTCTTCGTGCGTTACTATATCATCAATGCAAAATGAGTGGCGGTAATTAACTCAGCACGGACCAAGGTATATGAAGCCGTCTGCCAATTTTTTCAAGATAGCGCGACCGCGCCCGGCCGCTCGAACAGTGTACGCTGTTTCAGCGGCAGCCACGCCCCCTATCCCGGGACCCCCTCACGGCACTCACGGGCCTTTCGTGCGACTAAACACGGCCGGCACTTTTCCTCTCCACTTGAACATCGATCGTCGGCTGCCCTCGCACGCTTCGTCCTTGGACTTGAGACGATGACGGCAAAAAATGTGCCTTGAGGTTTTAATTTTAACGCGATATAAACGAAGTGGACACTCAAGTGTTTTCTCGAAATGGAACATTTTAATGAAATGTTCAATTTCGAGAAAATATTGGACACAGCGATGCGTTGAAATCGAAGTTGAGGAGGAATTGGTTGCAGCGCGAACTTGACAAGAGGACACAAGAAGGAAGACAACACACGAAGATTGTCAACACACGCAACAGGACGCAGCCAAGAAGCTGTCCTCCGAGCTTCAAGCGCCTTTCCCAGAGGCTATGCTTTTTCATACTACGACATCGTGGCATTCAAGGTAAGGCCGCATACGCAATAAGCTATACCGAAGAGGTCTGAAACTTTCCGGCCTCAATATTGGTGTGATTTAATTCAGAAGGCGCCGCGCAGGCGTAAATTGTTAAGCGCCACTTTTCCGGCAAATGTCCGGCAAGAAAAATGACGTCACGGCCACCATATTTTCAACAATTTTCATCAGCCGTGCTTTGCCGTGCTCACCGATATTGGCGCTGTTGTCGCGCTAATCGCTTTTGGCGGGCTGCTTGCTGCTTGTGTCTACGTCGTCCACGCTACCCTGTCCACGGTTCATTCTGCGTTTTGAGCCCAGTGTTCATTGCCAGTGCTAGTAATTACCTTCTTTCAAGTAACACTGCCTGCAAGAACCTCGAGGAATCGTGTACGTATGCTTCACGTGTGTCTGACCGCGGCTTTCTTTTTGTTATAGTGCTACCGGTCTGGGACGCGGCGGGCAAACTTGCACTGTTCCCTTGCCTTTTGATTATGCATTTAGGGACTAGACATTCAGATGACATCATTGCTCTTGCCTCATGCACTCGCTCGATATAAATTAGAGAACGGGACGCGCCAATCGAAAGTACTACGCTCATTCCAGCGCTTCAAGTCTCGAAATGTGGTTCGCGAAAGTGGGTTTCACGTGTGTATGTGCCGTTCTTTAGGTTTTCTTAATTGTACTCATGTCTGCAACGTTATTGTACAACGAAGTGTAGTGCCTGTGGCTTCGCTTCGCCACAGAGCATGCGTTATAAATAGGTCCCGTTCTCTGCTCAATATATTCGACATATTGGTGCTCTTCTCGATGTCTCGTATTTACGCGTCGGGCCATCTCTAATGGTAGACAATGTGCTCTAGTGTGTTCGCCCATTTAAGCAATGAGTTTAAGGCGTCTGATTAGCTCGCTTGTATACGACGCCGTCGGAACTTCACTGTAACGGTGATAGACCTGTAGTTTTTAATTCGAGTGCTTGCTGCACATTTATGGAAAGTTATTACTTGGAAGATGTGTGTCGATCCCGACTGCGTTGGTCGCATTTAGATGGGGGTGAAATGCTAGAGGCTCGTGTACTGTGTGATGTCAGTGCGCGTTAAAGAACACCAGGTTGTCGAAATTTCCGGAGCCCTCCACTGTGGTGAGCCTCATAATATCGTGCTTGTGGCATGTGAGACCTCTGAAGCTTTTATGAATTGCTTATTTGTGACGAAAAAGGCGAAGCCGTCAGTTCGAAAGAGCTATATATATGAGACGATGGTGTTTTGGGTTTGCTTGCACGGCCTGTGCGGCAGCCCGAGGCATCATGAACCAGAACACGTCATTGTGACTTTTGGAAGGCGGTTACTACCTCGCATGCCTATGACCAAACAGGACCTACCGAGGAATGCCACTCAGTTCTGCTATGAAAGCGGGTATAATTTTTGTGCTCTAATTGACAGGGCTTAGCAATCATGAGCAGTGAATATTTTCATTGTCGAATTCGCTCAGCGTCTGGATCCGTTATAACTGGGTTATACAAATACCATTTATTGGGTGCTCTAGCTGCCATCCTTATAAAAGGGGAATGTGCGAGTGCATGGCAGGTGGCCTCATCTGGCATATGTTGTATGGCAGAAGGATTTTGTTCTTGCAGACATCATGTAGAATGTTTTTTCTAGATCCAAATTTAACTTGTAGCTTGCTTTAAACAAGAACCACATTATTCTATTTAGCATAGACATAGTGTATCTACTGCAGTTTCTGAAATGGTTAAAGCAATGATCATGGAGAAAATTTTTGTCATATTGCAAGTATGGTAATTTTTAATGGGATAGAGGCATGGAAGGGTGTTGTGTACAGCTATTGCCTAAACCATCTATCACTTCTGCCTCCATAATTTCATAGGCCAGTTGGCTGCTGTTTTAGTTGAGAATTATAAGGGCTATGTAAACAGGAGTACATGAGACAATGCAGCACAAAGAACCTCACTTGCAAAAGAAACACCAGCCAGCTAGTTGACAGTGCAGAGTCAATTGTCTTTAACATGCATTAACATGCATTGGACACTATGCTGGTGTATGCAGGAGGTCACTAAGTGATTGCTTTTAAGAAAATTAGAATAGGATGTCAGTAGCTGATTAAGGGTTTCTTGATGCATGCTGTAATAAATAAAAATAATGAAAGCATTGTGAAATGGAATTAACTTTACTGAGCTCATAACAATTTTTAGCAAGTGCAGCAGTTGACTGACTTTCAACATTATTAAATAAAGGTGGAACTGATCTATTTGGGTGATGCCTGTGTGTAAGTACAGTCTGTCTCGCAGCGAACCTGTCATTTCACAAATTTCGAGCAGGCAATCTAGAATATGTTTTGCATGTATATTTCATGCACTATTAAATATAAGCTTTTTAATTGCCACCAGTGTGTTTCACGTTTTCTGTTTGTCCTTGTCTTGCGTGCCTTATGGTTCTGTGGGTTCTTTACTAACAACAGTTAACTTGTATAATGCAGGCACAGGATGTCTCTTATTTCAGAAATATGTAATCTGCTTTCTTTAAACTGTGCAGGGTGAAGGTGGTTATTGCTCAATGAACTCTTAGTCACCCATGAATCTAAGCACCTGCAGCGACTGAGTTGCATTGATCAGAGTGAACCGCCACAAGGAGCGTCGTTGGACTGAGCACAAACTGTCATATGCACTGGCTATGCACACCGCAGTGCAGTGGGCATCTTGTCTACTGGCATCTCACAAAAGCTCTACAGCATCCTTGGAAGCGTTAAGCTGTGGCAAGTGAGTGTCAAAAGGGAGTAAAATGCAGAGTGTGAACACACAGAAGCACATCAGTGCATTGCACAACATTAGATTATGGTACAGACGTTGTGCCAACTAGCAAGCGTTCACGAAGAGCTGCACCTGTACCGAGTGGATCATTGCAACATCAACTGATACCCATAATGTCACCTGGTGTGCTCGAGACATTGGTGATTTGGGGTTGCAGAAAGGATGGCATATTAATTCAAGTGGACCCCTACATAACCAGGTCATTTTAACCAGTGCTTCCACCATTCTACTTCAAGACCTTTGATAATTGATGGTTATGAACTTAAGGTTTAGCTAAACGACCACCTCATCGAGCCTCATCAGTGTTTTCTTTTTTTTTTTTGCACATTTCTCATATCCCACTGTTACTTGTGCATTGTGAATTGTATAGCAATTTTACTTAATATGTCACTCCGATCTGTTAGTATAATGAATGTTCTTACTGGCTGTGGCAGTTGCACTTTTGATGAATGTGAAAATGTTGGAGGCCACTATATCATGGAAAATCAGCACATGTTAAAGAACCCCTGATGATGATGAATTAAGTTTATCCTGGTCCAGAGAACATGCAGGGGAGACCCCGTGCCACCTGGCTGGTTGAAATTTCAGGATCCCTCGATTACAGAATGCCTCATAATATCTCGTCATGTTATCTGATATCTCGTCATGTTATTATTAATATCTCGTTATGTTATTATAATATCTCGTCATGTTATTATCTGGTGCTGTATTTAACGCTAATGCTTTACAGTCATACCTTCTGTTTATAAACAGCTTCTTTTTGTCTTTTCATTTTTCCCGACATTGTGGCAAGCTGTCATGCAGTTGTGCTATGCAGCTTTTTTTTTTTAAATGCTAAACATTTCTTTGCATACCGCAGACACTTTGAGCGTTTCTATCTATCTATCTATCTAGCCGTCTACGTCTGGGTGCTCTCGTGATCAGCTACTTAACTTGGGGTAGACCAAAATTAGTATGGCAGGGTAAGAGGGTTTGACAATTATGACTGTCTGATCATGACATGAATAATGTGAAAATCCCGTTGCATTTGATGTGAAACCTTTGCCTCCAGACACGTGTGGCACATACCCGTATGCCACGGTATGCGGGTATGCGCCACAGATTTTTGACAGTTTATATCTACCGAGGAACAGCGAGAACAGACATTGGTAGTTTATATGCGAGGGTGTTAAGAAAAACCGACACTGGCAGCGTTGACCCGACGAATGCAAAAAATATATGTTATGGTCCCAGCAGGAATCTCACCCAAGCATTCTGCGTGGTAATACAGTATTCTACCACAGAGCCACACCAGGTCTTGGAACTTCTTAGGAAAAAGATCCTATGCAGGCGTAATGTTTGTGAAATGTGAATTGTGGTTGCAGTGCTGCCCATCTTATTTTATAAACATTAAATATGTACTGCAATGATGCAGGCATCACGTCAGGTTAGCATCAATTGTACTTAAGCACCATCCACTGAAGTTTGTCTACGTAGCACTATCCAGGGCTGCCATCCTTGCAAGCACAAGTGCTACATTGCAGCCTACCGCTTCTGGTGTTGGTAATACCCATGTTGGTCTTGGCATCGTTACGCACTTGTAAACCACTGGTTATATAAAAGATATGCGACTGTTCAACATACATGTCTATGCGCATAACATTTGTACATATGTTTAGCATCATTTCGTAATGTTTCACTCGACAAAAAAATTTCGCCACAGTCACCACCTCTCCACATGTTTCGCATGACATCAATTCCCATGGTATGTGGGATCTGCCGAACTTTTTTTTTTTTTTTGCTGCAGACGGTGTTGCTCAATATTTTTTTGTAATTTCATTTTTTTGTATAATTTGTTCACACTGTACATGATGAACTTGTTAATGTACTAACCTGCTAAAGCTAAGTATGTGTACTAGTATACCAGATACTGCTCTTCCTATGTATTTGCTGGGTCACGTCAGTACAGACTCTTGTGAAGTGTTGTACTTACATATATTAGCTTGTGAATCTTTTTCCTTAGCATCAAGTTTTCTTAACATGCCTGTTATTACAAGTACTTTGTGAAACAAGATAGCCTTGTACTGAAGACACACAATGAAGTGTCTTTGTTTTGTAAATTTTCTTTAAAAGGCTACTGTAAATCAGTCGTCACATTCATTGAAAACAAGCCAACTTATGTGAGCAAATGCATGCCTGTATATCATGTAAAGTTGTCTATTTATAGCGTAAATGTTTTTTTGTGGGCAATTATCAGTCACTACCATTTGCTGAAAAGTGTTAGATGCAACTGTCTACTACCTTTTGCAAATGATAGCGTTTATGATGAATAAACTGTGTACGAATATCTACAACTGTTTTTTGTACCTATAACTTTACACGACTACTGCAAATTAGTAAATTATGTGCCCACAGAGTTCCAAGAGCTTACATTAGCATCTCATGCAAGTATATATAGATTGCATTATTTGCAAATGTAAGCTCTGAGAACTCTGTGGGCATATTATTTACTAATTTAGGTTCCAAGGAAGGCCACGTACAGTAGCCAGCACATCTCCACAGTACGTCACATATGCATGGAGGCAACGTAAATCTAACATTCCTGCCTAGTACAGGATGTTGATAGCATGTTTCAAATGCGACATGTGGGCAACGTTTTGTCAACATGATTTGGGCGGAAAGTCTTTGGTTGTGGCAACGTTGATTCTTAGTTACACAGATAAAAAAGAACGTCTGACGGATATGTCTAAGGTTCCACTGAGAACATCTCCTGGATGTTGATGTGATATATGTGGTTTACTGGGAATGAGAGACAGAAGACTCCGATTGGACACAGGGACCCGCACTCCACTTTTAGTTAACGCGCACGCTGTGAATTTTTATTGTTCAACAACGCACAGGCGAAATCTCCCACCGGCACCACCTTGGAGGTCAAGATCCATTGCCATATATGCGGGGTGGCCAGTGAACGGTTGTGCAGCGCGAGCAGTCGGTTTTTTCAACCAAGAAACTCGCTAGCAGACGCTGCCTGCGTCGGCGTCGCGAGACGAGAGAGGGGGGAGCGTAGGAGAGGAGAGAGAGGGGGGGACGCGCCTGCGCAGTGGGAGTGTAGACGCCGCGGGCAGGGATGCCTAGAGGAGAGAGAGGGGGGGGAGTGTAAGAGGGGAGAGAGGAGGGGAGGCGCATGCGCAGTGAGGGGTGTGGTTGCCGCGGGGAGGGATGCCTAGAGCAGAGAGAGGAGGAGAGGAGGTTTTTTTATTTTTATTTTTTTAGAGGGTTTGCGCATGCGCAGTAAGGGTGGGCACGCGGCACACCACCACCACCACCACCACCGGATTAAGCTTCGCCATAAGATGCTTCACATCTAAAAGAAAGAAAGAGATGAGGGAAGAAGGAGAAAACCGAAAACAAAAAAAGAAGGCTGCCTAGCTCTGCACTTCATGTTTGGCACCACTAGTGCAAATCTGCATTTTTTTTTTTGTCTGCCTTCTCTTCCGCCGCTGTACGATTTTTCAGTTAGCGGCGTTTGCGGTGTCTTGACTGTTCCCTTGTGTTCGTGTTTGCACACCCTGCCTTTTTAAGGGCCCCGGAACAGCCTCTGAAAATACAAAATCGAGCGCCTTAGTATCTTGGCGTTTCTCTCTCTCTCTCTCTTGCTCTCTTCGTGAAGCCAGAACGGTGATTCACGTGACAAGATTAGGGCACGTACTCTTCATTGGTCCTTATCCGAGAAATATTAGTTCTGAATTGTCTCCTACACTGCTTTGCCATGCGCTCGCCCACCCGTTCATCCTTGCCTCAGATTATTATCGAGCGCGATGAACTCATTTCTGAGTTTCCGAGTGCGCAAGCGGAAAGAGCAGCGTGTAGTCGACGAGCTCGAACTCTTGATAGGCTCAACGCTTTGCGCTAACATTGTACGCGTGCTTTATGAAGAAATAAGTGTCTAGGAGATATCGCCTGTTGTAGTGAAAGCGAGAACGAAACCAACGGAAGAGGCACCGGATTATTTGATTCTTCCTACAGACGAACTCTTTACAGCGAAGACGATGCAGCTATCCAGAGCAAAGGCCATCTCACTTCCACGGTTTTTGTATATGTCTTATTGCGATAACAATTATATGGACACTCTGTACAGGTTTTCATCGTCGCCGTCATGTCGCGTATATAGTCTAAATCAATAACTTTTGTACGCGTATCTTATGCTGTACCCGCGAGTAAAAGCTCGCGAGCGCTAGCTAGAAACACGGCTGAACCATATAGATCCAGCAAGCTGCCCATCTCCGTCGCACATAGGGCGCATGCGATAACATCATCCCGCGTGCGAGGCTCACCGTGGATTGCTCCTCAACCAGAAAGGAAACGCCCTGCCCGTATTTCGCTGGACGAAGGAGATTGAAGGGACGCCGCGGGGTAGAGGGGCTGCGAGGCTCGAGCCGAAACTGTGAACTTTGACTCGGTCGCGAGTGCTGGCGCGCGCGCTTTCTCGGCAGGCATCAGCAAACGGCTCGCACATACCCTTCTAAGCGCTATGATTTCACCGCTTCCCGCTGTGTCTACTGATGCGACAAACTGCACGAAAACCACTTCTTTCTCGGAAGCGGCCGCATTCCCTTGCACCAGCGTTTTGCAGTTTCGCGAGATTGGATGAAAACGAGTCAGCTGCTATAGCCTTAGTTCGTTATAACATTACGACATGTTGCTATATCGCATTCACTGCTTCCGCCTTTCGTCGAAACATTTTTTTTTCAAAAATAAAATTCAAGGGAAAACTTTGTCGCTACACCAACCCAACTCCTGACTCTTCAACCTACCCCCCTCCCTCCTCCACCCCGCGCCGCGCCGCCGCCGATCAGATGAACCCCGCGCCGTTGACGCGCCGCCGCCGGAGGTGGAAACACCGGCGCGCCGCCGCCGGCGATTTTGGGTCCGGCGCACAGCTCTACTCGCGTGTGATATGGGCGAAGCTTGTTAGCGTGAATGGTTCTGCGCGAACCGTCATCGAGCTCAACTAAATAACTGTACGGTCGCAGTTTTTCGACCACCGTGATCGGTCCCTTCCAATTTGCCACTAGCTTCCCCCCTCCTTCCTTCTCGAGCCATAGTACTTGGTCCCCTGCGACAAACTGTTTGTCTGTAGCCCTCAAGTTATAGCGTCCTACGTACTCCTTCTGACTGACTTCACTCTGTCTGGCGGCTCCTTCACTAGCTTCTTCCAAACTACTTCGGAGCTTCGCAAGATATTCCGCTGCTGGCATACCCAGTGATTCCGGAACTTCCCAGTCTCCTGACCAAGTCTTTTTGAGAATGGATAGGGGCCCGTTTGGCACCCGCCCGTACATGAGCTCGAACGGTGACCGCCCTGTAGTCGCATGTGGAACCTCACGATATGCCCATAACAAAAACGGAATCATTCTATCCCACTCGCGTCCATGTTCGCTGACTATGTGAGAAAGCATTCTTTTGAATGTGCCATTCCAGCGCTCCACTAAGCCGTTGCTTTGCGGATGATCAGGTGTGGAAAACCTCGGTGTTGCCCCCCAGTTTTTGCAACATCTCCTGTGTCAATTTTGACGTAAAATTGGTGCCCTGATCTGAGCAAATTGTCTCTGGCACCCCATGTTGAGCAAATATCTGCAGTAGCGCGTCACATGCAGCCTTCGCCGTTAGTGAACGGAGGCATACTACTTCTGGCCATCTGGTGTGTAAGTCTACGACACAAAGAGCGTAGCGGTGAGCTCTAGCCGAAGGGGGGGTACCATAGGACCAATGCAGTCCATGTTTATTATCTGAAACGGCGCGCTGGGCCTGGCCAGGGGCGTTATCGGAACCCTATCTATCTGCCTCGTCGGAGATTTCACCTGGCATCCATGACACGATCTACAGTACTCCTTTACGTCCCGCGACACCTGCGGCCAATAAAATGAGCTTTTCACCCGCTGTAGTGTTTTCCGCTCTCCCAAATGACCCGCCCATGGTGAATCGTGAGCCATTTTCAGCACTTCTTTGTGCCTCTGCGATGGTAGCACTAGCTGTCTGCAGGTGCGACCCGCGAGGTGTTCCTGATGATATAACAGTTCGTCTTGAACGAGCATACCATGCGTTCCGGCTTTTGCCTGCGCCCAAGCATCTCGCAAGGCCGGGTCTGCTTCCTGAGCCTCACGAAACTCCTGTCGTTTGCTTTTGACCGGCTCAGAACCTTCACTGTTGCTCCCCGCGGTTATGACGCATGCAATCACCTGTTGCTCCTCGCATGCCTCATCCGACAGCTCTACCATGGCTTCGGTCTCCTCGACTGCTGAACACTCCTCTGACACTATGTCCCGTTTAACCCTTTCCTCGAGAAGCTGTGCGTAATCGTTAGGCGTGATCAGCGCGTCTGTGCCGTCTAGCAGCTTATCTGTGATTGCACAAAGCACGGCCGACTGTACCGCCTCGGACATCACGTAAGGACTTCCTTCAGTAGCTGTGAGTGGCACGTAAGCCAACTCTGCGGTTACCTGTTGCCCGAACGCTCCCGTCAACTTTATCTGTGACCCCGTACCATTGTACTGAGGTACCACTGCCTTTCTAATCACGCTAACTTCTGCTCCTGAGTCTACCACGGCGTTTAATGACCGACCTGAGCTCTTAAGTGTTACCGTTTCCAGTGCGGGTTGTTTCTGCTCTTTGCACTGCCACGACCTGTCTGTTGCTATTCCTGATTCGAATGCAGAAGCCGTCACTCTCGCGACCACTGGACCGTTTTGTTGTCGTACTGCTGGCCTAGTGCCTTGCCTTGCTCCTAAGCCCTTATTGGGGCAATTCCTGGCAATGTGGTCAGTTCCCTTGCACTCAAAACATCGCCTTTTCCATTTTCCGTCCGCGGGTGTTTCTACGGGTGCTTTAGCTTTCTTTTGCCACTCCTCGACATTCCCCTTCTTTTGTGCTGCCTTACACTTTTCACTCTCCTCGAAGCTCTCCGCGAGCCTAGCCACCCCACTGGGTAACAAAAAGGCCTCCTGTTGACTACAAACAACATGCGCTCTCGCTTCCGGGCTCAAACATTCTTTCAAGCGATCCGCGACAACTAGCTGCTTGAGTTCCTCGAACGTGCCTACCTTTGAACTCTGGACATAATAGTCGAAATAATTCCCAAGGCGCACGGCAAACTGATCCCAGGACTCCTTTTCTCCCTTTTTGGATCCTGCAAATAGCCTCTTGTACTCCGCCGCCGAAAGCCTGAGACCCTCCAAAATGCTCGACTTAAGCTTAACGTAAGCTTTTCGCTCGTCTGCAGTCAGCCTGCACAGCAGCCCACGTGCCCTTTCGCTCAACTGTGGTAAAACTAGCCCGGCCCACCATTCGCTCGGAACTTCGTACGACTCGAGCGTTGCCTCAACATCCTCGAACGAGAACCGACTGAGCACCCGAACAGAGCGGACACGTTTTTTTTCGCGCTCTCTGGGGCTCCTAAGTATTCGTTCTGGGGTCGAACGAAGACGCCTCAGTAATGGCGACGTTCACGTCCCCTTCTCAGCGGCCACCTCGTGTTAAACACAGGCGCCACGCGAGCTTGTCTCTCGTGGCGAGGACGCCATCGACGCTCGACGAGGAATTCAGCGCCAGGATAGAGCTAGAGCGAAGATCCCGAATATCTCTCGATGACTGGTTACGGGACCTTACAGCCATTGACTTCGCCCAGCCCGCGCCGTCCAGCGGCGCACAGGACCCCGCAGCGAATGCTCCCGCCACTTCCGCGCTCGCCGAACCTGTCAACCCTGCTGCCATCGTTACCACGCAGGACTGCTCCCGCGCAGTTTTGCGGGATAACTCGCTCGCCGAGAGGATCGGGGGTTCCCCTGCCGGCCTCGGACGACGAAGAAAGCATGGATATGTCAAGCTCGCGCAAGCGTGCACGCGAGGACAGCTGCGACGAGGACGCGCAAGGCCCACGGAAGCAGCTTCCTACAGATTACCCTGCCGATCTCCCGGACGACCGCGGCGACGATGGCCCGCATACCTCGATTGCTGCAAAATCCTCCGAACTGGAGAGCAGCGCAGATACAAGTGACACCTCTGTTGCGCCCTCCCCGGGCGCGGGCAACGCTCCTGTTGCACCTGCCCCCCGCAGCCTCCCAGCTTCAGGAAACCGATGGCATGGAGGCATCCACCGAGGCCGAGGAACACGACGTCGCACAAGAGCACGTGTCATCCGCCCCTTCAAACCCTGCGGCTGCATTCCTGCGGGATCCCCCCATGCATCGCGAATGTGGTCACCCGCAAGAAGCTCAAGAAAAAGAAAAACAAGAAAAGACGGCAGGCAGGCAAGCAGAACAGACCCTCTGCTACGCCTGGCGCTTCTACCTGCAACAATACCACCCCTTGCACTGCCCTGGCCGTGGCGACAACCAGGATAGAGGAGAGGGAGATACCTTGTTCCAACTCCTATCCAGCGGTGGACGAGGGCTTCACGACTGTACTCTCCAAGGGAGCTCGCCGCCGTGCCAGGGCGTCCGACTCAGCAGCACTGCCGGTGAACCCTGATGTCATTGGAACGGTCCTGTTCCGACCGTCTGCTTCCGGGGGTGCCTTCCGGGACTCTCCACGCCTCACCCTAGCTCAGGAACTCTCCTCGCGGCCCGGTGTCGCTGCTATTCGTGTGAATCACAAGCGCAACATTGTGGCAGTTGACGCGAAGACGCGGGAGTGTCTTGAGCAGCTTCTCAACATCACGGAGCTTCGGGGCATCGCGGTGACTGCCAAGGAACCTGCCGACCGCCAGAGAAGCACGGGGTTCCTACATGGCGTGGATGGAGAGCCTGCAAACGACACCCTGCTGCCTGGAATCGAGTCATCGGTGCCCGTGCTGTCAGCTACCAGGGAGGGCAGCACCGTCACGCTACGCTTTGCCGGACCGGTCCCCCCTGAACATGTGTCCCTTTTCCGGGTGCACTTCTGGGTGAGGCCGGCCCGACCACGTCCACTGCAGTGCCGGCAGTGTGGGCGCTTCGGCCACGTCGTAGAGACCTGCAGGTGGCCGTCCGGGTGCATTCGCTGCGGGCGTACTCACGAGGAAGGAGCCGGATGTACTCGGGTTCGCTGTGTCAACTGCGGCGGCGGTCACCCGGCCGACACTACAGCTTGCCCAAGGTGGCAAGAAGAACGGCGGGTGGCCACAATCATGGCTTCCTCGACCGCGGCACTTTCACGGCGCGTCGTCAAGGCGGTGATTCGTGAGGACCATCAGCTGGAACGGGTGCCTAGGGCCCCTGCGAGATCCTACGCTGGTGTCCTCCAGGGCATTCCACCGCCGGCTGTTCACGTGCTCCCCCCGGTACCGACTCCGCGAACATCTCGGCGTCACGCTCCCGCTGCTGCCTCCACGACACAGCCCCCTGCTGCTCCCTCGGCCCAGCCCTCAGTGGACGTGCTGCTGGCCAACCTCCTCGTGACCATGCAGGCAGTTGGCGCTATGCTTCCTGCCGAACATCCACTCCGTGCCGTCTTCCTGCAGGCAGCGGCCGTTCAGTCATCAAGCACCAACCATGGCTGATGCACCACCTGCACGGAATCATCGTCGCCGCTGCCCGAGCGTTCTCCAGTGGAATGTTAACTCGCTACGGCGGCGACAAGCGGACCTCGCACTCCACCTACAGCAGAGTGACTTCGACGTCCTCGCCCTGCAGGAGGTGTACGTGGCTGCAGAGGATCTGCGACTGCCGGGTTACATCGGCTACTCTAGTACCACATCCTGCACACTGGAGTCGTGCGACGCTGCTCCGTGCTTAGTGAATGAACACCCACAAGGCAAGCCACGCTGCGCAGTGTACGTGCGGCGCGAACTGCCGCACACTCACATAGACGTAGCCAAAGCTACTGCGGGTGCCCTTGAGTGTTGTGCGGTGACTGTGCGACTGCGTGGTGTGGATACTACGGTGGCTTCGGTGTATGTCCGTCCCGCACAACGGTGGGACTCCAACGACTTAGTAAGTCTGACAGCACGACTCGGCAGCAATTTCCTCCTGTGCGGTGATATGAACGCTCACCATACGACGTGGGGGGAGTCGCAACTGCTCACAACGAGGGAAGGACCTCGTGGATGTCATCCATCAATTGGATCTGCAGGTCCTGAACACTGGGTCTTTCACCTTCGTCCGCAGAGCAGGCCGAGTCTCGTGCACTGCCATCGACGTCAGCCTGGCCACCCGCGGCGCGAGCTACGACTGGGCAACAGAGCCCGACTCCTGGGGCTCGGACCACTTGCCCATTACCATCACCCCGGCGGGTGGAAAGACTCCTAGGACCAGATTGTGCACCATTGTCGACTGGCGAGCCTTCCGGCAGCAGCTCAGCATGGCCTCGGAGGAGCGGGACTTCCTGGGACTGGTTGCACAGGCAGCGGAAGCGGCAACAATCCGGACCAGGGAGCCAGTGTGCCGCCCAGTTCCTGACATCCACCAGCTACAGTTGAGAGCCGCCAGACGAAGAGTTGAGAGACATTTTCTCAAAAGCAGTTGCCCTGAAAAACGCAGGCTGTTCAACCGAGTCAATGCGGTTTGCCGGCGACACGCTAATCGTCGCACACGGCAGAGCTGGCAGGGCATCTGCCACTCTCTCAACGAAGCGAAAGGCGGCTCGAGGGCTTGGAGGCTGCTGCGGTGTCTCATCCTCGGGCCAGCTGTGCAGCAACCAGTACTTGCTGTGGCTATCTACCTGGGCATCAGCGAAGAGGCACTGGCAGAACGTCTGGCCGACCGCTTTGCCACTATTCCTGTGACTCCGCCTGATGCGGTCATCCACCCACGCTTGCCCAAACCACCGCTAGGACACCACCCTGCCTGGACAGCTGGTCAGATCAGAGCGCTGTGCGAGGAGCCTATTCTCGCACATGAGCTAAACGCTGCGCTGGCAAAGACCAAGCGGCACAGCTCTCCCGGCGCTGACGGCATCACTTACCAGATGCTACGCAACCTGGACAAGTCCGGACAACAACGGCTGCTGGATACCTTCAACGAGGTGTGGAGGAGCGGCGCCCTACCGGAGGCCTGGCTGACAGCGGTGGTGGTTCCTGTCCGGAAGACCGGTAAACCAGGAACGGCCATCACGTCCTACAGGCCCGTCTCGCTCACCTCTGCCGCCTGCAAGCTCATGGAGGCCATCGCGCTGGCTCGCCCTAAGCTGGATCACAGGGGCAGAGGACTTTCTACCGGAGCAGCAGACGGGATTCCGCCGCCACCACTGCACAGCGGACTCTATTGCGGATGTCGTCTCCACCCTCGAGAATGCCAGGAGTAAAGGAGAGGTGGCGCTCCTCGTCCTGCTGGACGTACAGAGTGCATTTGATGGACTGCCCCATGGGGTCATTGAGAGTGCTCTGGACGCTCTTGGCATCACGGGCCACCTCAGAGCCTTTGTTAGCGCCTTCCTGTCCCAGCGGACCTTCAGGGTGCGTGTCGGACGGGCCAGTAGCGACCCCAGGGCAGTGACAGCGGGTGTGCCACAAGGTTCCGTGCTGAGTCCCTTCTTATTCAACCTGGTGATGGCGGCACTACCATCTACGCTACCGGTGGATAAGCGCTTCCCCACACAGTGCTCGTTGTATGCGGACGACGTGGCACTGTGGGTGAGGGGACCCAGACGGAACTTCACCGCCATCAGGACGTCTCTTCAACGCTCCCTGAACGCGGTGGCCTCCTTCTTCAAGGCGATTGGGCTCTCCCTGTCGCCAACGAAGACCGAGGCTCTGCTGGTACATCCAAGGACTGCAGCCAGGCAACGCGTCAAAAGGCTGGTGCTCGAGGGCCGGCGGATACCGTGGAACAAGGAAGTGACGTATCTGGGGCTGAAGATTGATCATCGCCTCACATGGCTGCCGGCTACCAGAGCTGCTACCACCAAGGCCGTGAGAGTCCAGAAGGCTGTTGGAAAGCTGTTGTGCCGTAGCCGAGGCTGCACACCGCGACTGGCCCTGCGACTGTACCACGGAGCGGCAACAGCAGCGCAGACATATGCGCTGCCCCTGGTTCAGCTGGCGCCATGCCGTAGAGAGCAGCTGGAGCTACAGCACCGCAAGGCAATCCGGCACTTTTTCGGACTCCCACGCCAATCACCGGTGGCTGCGTCCCTGGCTGAGACAGGTAGCTGGCCGCTGTCACTCACCATGCTGCGACAGTCACTACATCATGTAGACCGTCTCCACCGAGCACCTGGGGGGCACCGCCCTCCTTCAAAGACTCCGGAGCCGGCCTGCCTCACGCATGGGACGGATCTGCGCGCTGTACGAGGAGATGGTACCTCAGCCCCCCATCCGTGTGCAGCCCCTTTCACCTCTCCAGCAGCCCCTTGACGTGCAGTTGGAGCTGGACAAGCTCAGCAAAAGGCGGACACCGGCGTGCGAACTCCAGCAGGCAGCCATGGAGAAAATCCACGAGCGTCTACGGGGACATCTTCTGCTGTTCACGGATGGGTCGGTCCTGAACAGCGTCCGCTCGGCTGCAGCTGCCTGCGTCATCCCAGCGACTGGAACAACCCTCCGGTGCCGGCTCCCCTTCCATTCCAGCTCCACTGCGGCGGAACTGGCTGGTCTACATCTGGCAGCCGACCACCTAGCTGCCAACCCACCTGAAACGCCCGTGGCGATCATCACTGACTCCCGGCCAGCCCTCCAAGCGTTGCTGCAGCCTGATCAAGCCGGAGTCACCGTGGCTTTGCTGCACGCCAAACTCACTGCTATACGAGCTAGCGGCGTGCGTCTGTCTCTCCACTGGCTTCCCTCCCACGTTGGGATAGCTGGAAACGAGGAGGCAGATGCCGCTGCCAGGGCAGCACACCATGGCGACACCCCGGTGACCTCAGCAGTGGCGGCAGCAGACTTCTCTCGGCAGCGCCTGCGGCAGCTGCTCCTCACCATCCACCCGGACAAGCGGGTGGCCAGCGGCAAGCCACCACCACCTCTCCCGGAGTCTGGCCTGGAGAGGAACGAGCGGTTGCTCCTTCTCCGTCTGCGGACTGGTAGTGCCTGGCCCGCGGCACGAATGCACTCCACGGGACGCTGCTCATCAGCTGCGTGCAGCAGATGCGGCGATGCCGAAACACTAGAGCACATCATCTGCTCTTGCCCGGCGTTAGCCGCCGAGCGACGCAGACTGGTGAGCCGATTCCGACATCTCGGGCTTCCAGCGACATCCGTGGAGGACATTATCTTCCCTGCGCGGTCACCACTGCCAGCCCTGTGGGCTTTCCTGGAGTTTGCGGGACCCGCTAATCTCCACCTTATTTAATCGGGATGCGTCGGCCTCCTGCCCGTGCCAGGGTGGATGGCCCCCCTCTCCTACTACCCTATCTCCTCTCCTCCTCACTATCTCTTCCTCTATCCCTTTTATTCCCCCCTTCCCCTCCCCGCAAGGCGCTTAGCCGTGTCCCCGAAAGGGAGACAGAAAGAAGCGTCTTCGATTTCCTTTCCTCTAATAAATAGCCCCTTATATATATATCCTCGAACCACATTGGCGCAAGTGCCTCTTGGTTCGGCATTGGTGCCAGTACGCCCTTTAACAAGCTTGCAAATTTCAGTCGCCTGTCTTCCTGTAACCCTCCGCCAAGCGATACGCTGTCACCGCCCTCGTTGGACTCTGCCCCATCACGGGCTCGTAGCCGCTGGCTTTCTAGCATCAAGCGCTGCTTCTCCGTTTCCGCCTCAGCAATTTTCAATTGCAGCTGAAGCAGCGCTAGCTGCTGTTCCGACGCCGTATCTGACGCACTACCATGACCCCCCGTGCCGCTGTCGGCGACTCCCAACGCTTGCAAGTTTCCTGCCCCGTCCCCGTTCATTTCCGAGTTGTCCCTTTCTCTGTCTCGCAAGTTGTAACGCTTTGTCATAGCCTGCGCCCAACAGAAAATCAAGAGGTACCCGCCTGAAGTAACCTTGCGGTGCGCTCTTCCTCCTCGGAATCCAGTGGACTAGCCTTGCTTCGTTGATCCCGCAGCGCGGTAGTCAGTTGAAGGTGGTTGTCGTCAGTCTCGGCCGATGTCGCTCCCCGCTGTCCTCCTCAGTTCAGCCATGCAGATCCTGCTCGACTGCGCCAGTTAGGTTCCGTTCTAGTTCTTCCACTCGCCTCGCTGGTTGCGCGACATTGGCTGCTGCCTCCAAGGAAGCCGAAGACGAGATTTTTTTCATCTGCTGGCACCTTGAGGAAAGGACCGCTCGGACATCATTTCGATAGAGACGTTTATTCGTTTCTCTTCCTCCTTTTTGTCCCTGCACCCCTGGTTTTATTCCCTAACTCCCCATTCAAACACACTTACAATCCAATCGGAACACAGGAATGTCTCTCTCCTCGACTCCCGGTTGGCTGCCGTCGAACGTGCCAGGCACGGAGTCCTTCCTCCTCGGATCTTCCTCGAAGAACCACCGCCTCTCGCCCACCCGACTGTTCGCCGCCGCCGCTCAACTTCCTTCACTCCGGTTCCCGGAACATTGGGCGTCCGGCGTCGACGGGCCGTGGGAACGCACCTCCCGGGTACGTGCCTGCAGTGCTGGGCTGACAGTCCATCAGTATAATTGGCCCGTGTATCAATGCCGCCGCTGCCACTGGTTTCGGTTGCCACAGCGGAGCGCGAGTGCACCTTCCACCCCTGCAGCCGGACTCGTCTCTTGTCTCCAGTAAGGCGCCACCACTAAGCCCTTTGGGAGACGTGAGTCCTCTCGTCCTTTATGACCGACAGACGGCCGTCGTTCCGCCAATTCAGTGGTGCCGCTTCCGTCATGGCGTGGGCTCACCGTCAGCGGGGCGGGTAACGATATGAAGGCATTCGGCGAACGCACCAAGTTCGAACCCAACATATGCTTTTGCATTAAAACAATATGCTTTTCAAGGCCTTCAACTAGTGGGCCCCCCTTCCCTCCCCCGAAAAAATACCATGGTACGGGCCTGGGCGTAAGCAATCCACAGTTCAATGCTTAGACATTGCTCCGATGTCGTGACTTTTCAAGTTTTTTTTCATTTTTATTTTTATTTGGCGGGACAGCCAGGCAATTTTAGCGCAGACTGAAAGACTTCTGACAAACAGCGAATGCCGAATGGCGGGCAAGAGGCAATATCCGAAATTATTGCCGTATATTCTACCCTAACCGGATAAGCAATAATTATGCAATGGGAAGTTCTCGCGGCTTTCGTTGCATCTCATTACGCACGGGCACTGTGGACATGACCGAGGAGATGAATTATGACCGAATTCTGAACAGTTAATGAAAGCTACGCAACTGAAACAAAATGAACTAAGAGGAGTGGGAAGGGGAGGCTGAGCGAGGGGACACTTTTACTCCCACCCCCCGTTTCCCTGTGCACTCCCACAAAAAAGCTTGCGTCTGCCTTAAACCCAGCGGCGAGACATGCAAATCAGGTTCGTAATGTGGCAGGGATATAGGCAGAAATTTTTTTAGGGGCGAGCTCCTAAGGGTGTGGGTTTGTCCCTCCTCTGTAGTAGTAGTAGTAGTAGTAGGTATAGGTAGCCACGTATAGTGGAATGTACCCACTCCACGTGATAAAGATGACGATGACGCAGTATAGTAGAATGTACCCGCTACATGTGATAACGATGAAGTATAAGCGCGTTCCAGTATAGTGGAATGTACCCACTACACGTGATAACGATGACGCTGAAGACCATGAAGTATAAGCGCGTTCCAGACCACACATTCTCTTTCTGCCATGGATGAAAACGATCAAGCTTCGCCCACTCATCATCATTCACTTTGTGGATATGGTATGGTATGGAAAAACTTTATTTAGGTCCGTCGGGGCGTGAACTAGCACGTAGCGGGCCGCTCCCACGTCAGGACAGATAGGCCTTGCCTCTCCGCCACATCGTGGGCCCGTTGGACTGCCCCTAGTTGATTTTTCAAATCCGAACTGCGTAGAGCAGCATCCCACTTGGACGATGTAACGTCCTCGTGAACCCGTAACGCAGGGCACCACCAGAGCATGTGTTCTAAGCTGGCAAAGTCTGAGCAAAGCACGCAAGTGTCTGACGTCTGAATTTCTGGTCCCCAACCTCAACGAGTCGGCCCACAGAGCTGCGCGAGGGTTCGTCGACCGCGTAGCTATCGAATGGAGCGGCGATGAGGTTCTGGACAACAAAGATCCTCCAACCACGTACAATGAACTCACCAAGAACTTTTATCTGAGGCGAAAGTATCCGCCGCCACACAGTAAATTGAACAGGCCTCAGGCGTTGACGCTCAGACTCTTGCAGGTCGGGGCATATCCCAGTCCTGCACTCTTGCACAAGATTTACCCAGAACTTCGTGGATATGGCGTGATTTTTTTCGGGGAGGGCGTCCTTGATCTGAAGATGGGGCCGGGCAGGCAGATGTGGTCGAGTGTCATTTTGTGCCCTGTAATTGCCATGGCAAAAAAAGCATTTCGGGGGGGGGGGGGGCTCGGGCCCGGAGTGCCACCCCCTGGCTACGCTACTGTAAATGGAGGAATAGGTGGGCATCACACTAGAACACACATGGCTAGTGTACTTACTCGCGCATTTTCACTCGACTTTTAGCTTTGCTCTGTGAAATGCGATGAATCACTGGCGCCGAAGCTGAAAACGCCGTACTGGCACGACTCCCTTTCCCGTGGAGCGTTGTGATCGTCGCAGACAGCGCTGATGCGCTCCTGCTGCGCTGCTTGTTTTGGTATGCAAATACAGCGCAATAGTGCCCAGACGAGCCCTTATAGACGATTTTCCACAGCTGGTTTGTTAATCAAAACTAGATGGCGCCACCACTGCACCGTGGCCGTCTCCTACCGCGGCCGTCTCAATGGCCTTTGGCAGCGCTGCTCAATATGTCTGCATCCGCGTCGCGTCGTCTGCTCGGCGTCCCCGTAGCGTCTGCGCGCACGCGAGCAAAAGCGAGCAGACGGCAGCGCCGGAAAAGTCAACATGGCAACACCTGTGAATGCAGTTCCCTTCCGCCTCGAATTTATCACGTCGTCTTTCTGCGCTGTCTGGCCCGTAAGTGCGTAACCTACGCATATATTTGCTTTATATTTACGTCCTGAAGCTTTCAGAGCAATATATTCGTGGGCATTTTGCAGCGTTTTCAAGATTCATTCTCAAATTCTCGGAGACAAGGCTTAGCAGGCATGGCTAAAAAAGCTAATCTTGATAGTAAAGACAGAACGTACCTGATGCTTTGTCCCCAGCGTGAAATGACACTGAGCGATAGCTGATTTCACCATTTATTTATTGCTGTGAACACAGTGGGCGAGTAGCAAGCGCGCGTCTGCATGGGTGCTGCCATGTTGGCTTCTAACCCCAGCTGCTGGCGCTTACGGCCGCTTCCCTGGCCCAAAGCGTTGGCCGCGGTGCAACTGGCTGGGGGAAGGCCAGTTACGGTCACGTGATCAAACATGGCAGCGCCCGTGCGCCGCTGCGGAAAATCGTCTATACGCGGAAGCAATCTGAACCGCAGGCACAACGCGAAAGTGAGGTGCCGACGGTGCCAGCCTCACTTTTGCCCGCTTTATATATACGCCGTCCTCGTAAATTTGGGAGGTCACGAACAGTACTTATATGCCCGGTACCACACGTTGCCGCTGCACAGAAGCAGAAAACGCCTGCGTGGGGAGTTGAAACGGCGCCTTTGATGCGCTCGCCCGACTCACGACCTCCTCTATACGCGTAGTGCGCCGCCTACAGAGGCGCCGCTGAAAGCCACCTAGCGGGCGCCGGCGACAGTACACTCGGGGAGCCGAGCAGACGACGGCGCATTGCATAGCGTTGCTGCAAGGAATGGCTGAAGTACAGTGAAACCTCGGTGATACGAATCTCAGGGGACTACCAAAATTATTCGTATCATCCGGAAATTCGTATCACCAGAAATCATAGAAGATTTGCTTGCGACAGAAGAAAGCTGGCGTACATTTTCATTTATTATTTTTCGGGGCCCCAGCAACGTCAGGAAGAACTCTGAATTATTGTCAGATAGTCTCAGATGTCGGTAATCACACCAGCAATCGTAAATATACGGCCCGTACACGCGTGTATTAAAGAACCAGGTGTGTTGTGACCCGCCACAGCAGTAACCCTCTCCAAATTTGAGTATGCTTTCTCGCGTGACACTGGAGTACTGCGGTGAAAGTAACGGAAGAAGCGTTTGGTCGCGATAGATCCATGCCACAACATTCCAGAACCATGGTCCTATGTTATGATGTTGTTATCACGGAGGTTTTGGGGATGTTTTTTGGGAGATTTACGGCCGTGCCCGCACTTACACCGTCATTCGGACGATTTGGCGGTGCGGCGCGCATGCCCGCGCTTGAATTCCCGCACTCGCACGTGCTTGGCGCGTCTTCCGCGACAGCGCGGACAGCACCTCTTCGTACCTCGACGGTAGCGTACGTTCGTATCAAACGTCTCCAGGTGAAAATCGGTTCGCAACAACCGTACTCCATTACATTGCAGGCCAATGGGCCTTGGCCGGGACCAAAGAAAAATTCGTATCACCCCGAAATTCGTATGAGCTGTGTTCGTATCACCGAGGTTTTACTGTACACGGCTGCGATTTTCCATACGTTCGGGTGTCTGACAGCTACTTCTGCGGTGACAGCTGCAGGAAAGGCGCGGGCCTCTACGAAAGTGGCCACGTGCACGAACTTAACGGAATTTGGGACAACCCACTGCGTATACGTGCCAGGTGCGTCTCGCAGACCAGCGTGACACAGCCCAGCTATGAAGTGGAGCTCGTGGTATTAAAGCTTGTTGTGGGGATAGTTGGTAACTCGTCATATTGAAAGTAAAATTTAGAGTAAGCTTCTAATGACAGACGTGCTGATGATTTCACGCTCCTTCCGAGAACCTGCGTATCTGTAAACCGTGGTTCACATCCACATGCGGCAGCATGTGCCACAAGATGCGCGTACTTATCCTCGTTTATCTTAACTTTTAGCGCATGCTCCCCTAAGCCGGTCATTTAGGCATCTCTCGGTTTGCCCGACGTACACTTTTCCGCGAGATACTGGAATGGAGTATACAACCCCCGTGGAGCACTTAACGAAGGCCTTCTCATGTTTTTTCTGGCAACCGCGTCTCTTGTCATTGCTAATGCGAGGGCACAAATTGGCGAGTTTTTCTGGCGCCGAAAAGACCAGCGGCACACCATGTCTTGCAGCCACCTTTTTAAGGTTGTGGGAGAGCATATGCAAGTACGGCATCACTTGAGGCTTGGAACCCGATGGATCCCAAGCAGCTCCATCCCTTTGTGTTCCACGTTTCAGCTTCTGCATAAGTGACTCGGCGACCATGTGAAATCATCAGAACGTCTGTCACAAGAAGCTTACTTATTGAAAAAAAAAAAAAAAACAGGGATCGTTGTGTTAGCGAGCTGTCCGTGACGTTGTATCAAAAGGAAATATCTTTTCTCGAGGCAAGGTGTTAGTGCTCCTAGCGGCTTTATATATTTCTTTTTTTTTTGTAACATTGTTGGGTGGTGACTGGTTCCTGTATCGCTTGTTGATTCTTTGCACATGCGCAATATTGTTGATCTTTTTTTTTTGCGCATCTTCCTTTACGTATTAAAGAAGGTCAGTCACGCACAATAAACAATGTGTAGTGAGCGCTGTGTGTATCCTGAGTGAAAGCGTGTGTGAATGTGTGAGTGTTTCGAGGGTTTTCCAAGTTGCGCTGAATTTTATTTTCAAAAGCTCGTGGTAAGTAGCCGGTTGGTTTTGTTCACTGATGCGACGCCTCGTTTAGTTCTCGTTGTTCTTCAAATTCAACCTTTGTGGCAATGTTGTTTCTGTACGTATTATTAATAAATACACATCGTATGGGCGGACTGATATTTAAATGTTCCGAACTCGCACGGCGAGATGCCGGCACATGTAGCATTCTTGCGACCGCTGATTACACGTGCCATCGCCGAACAAGTGCCAGCAAGAAAATCAGTTGTGGCATTAATATTGCAGATGGAATACCCTGGTAAGGAAATCGCCAAACGTACGGGTGAATAAGCTGAGAGCTAGCGCCGCACCGCCGATGCCATCCCGCTACGTCTGTCGATCTGCGCTGCCCGCTGCTGTTTTAGCAACTTCAAATTCTCTCACTAACCTGTTTGAAACTCTACAAAGCTGTAGTGTGAGTACGTTAGCGCTTTAGTGTTACAGAAAGAATCCGCACGATGTATTTAAAAGCGGAGAAGCGCCGACCACGTTAGATAGGCATGTCAGCAAGGCCTCGCGGGGAATGAGTAAAACCGCGCTGCGGGCGATTTTTTGTAGGTGTTTGAGCACCCCACCACACAGCAATTGTTTTTCGACATATCTTGAAGCTCCGGCCACCACACAAATTCGTCGGACACTGCTTATTTCACTCCGAAAACGTGAACGACGGGGGGGACACACGAACACCGACGTACAAACCTACGGCGGACGTCTGCTCACTGCCCCGAGAGTAACGAGCAAGTTCGCCACCACTGGCGCTTCGGTCGGCGTGCACTAGGCGTTATATGGCCCGACTGGCCCTGCTCGTCTGCTCTTCGCGTGGGTCCAACGTCCAACATTCCGTTCAGAGCTTGTTTTCGAGGGTGGAACTTCCGGGCGTCGTCACGTGGTCACAAGCGGAAGTCGCATGACCTGAGCAGAAACGCCACGTATGACCATAGGCGTGCGCACGGTTCCCTTCCAGGGGGGACGACGGTAGACGACGGCTCGTCGCAGCGCCCCCCTTGCCCTATTAAGTCAATGTATAGGGCAGACTTCGCGCCCCCCTTCTTATGTGCCTAGGGGCGGGGGGCGGCCGCCCCCCCCCCCCCCCTGCCCCCCTGGTGCGCACGCCTATGCGTATGACGTCATACCACCGCCAAAATTTCAATGAAAAGCAAAAGGGCTCTGCCTGGCTTTGCATAATTGTGTCGCTATTTTGCCAGTGACGGCGATTGGCCCCCTGTCACTGGGGCGCCAGTAACCGAGGCCGCGGTTCTCGCCATTTGGCCAGCATCACTACTGCCTGAACCAAGGTTATAGTGAACTAGAATACTTTTGTAGTGGCAAAAGCGAGGCGCTTGTCGTGAGGCTCAAAAAATTACACCATCTCCCGCTAAAGGGAACCATGTGTAGATGTGAAGCAGCGGGCGCTAACGCTTACACTGGCGGCGGCGTTGACGCTGGCGCTCATCGCAGCGTTGCGCAGGAGAGAAAAACTGGGGAGGCGCAAAGCAGGCAGTGATGGAGCAGTGTTTCCTACTGGAACATGCCAATCGCTGCTAATGGGCAATGGAAGACAGAAGACTCCGACTGGACACAGAGACCCGCACTCCGCTTTTAGTTAACGCGCACGCTGCGAATTTTTATTGTTCAACAACGCACAGGAGAAATTTCCCACCGGCACCACCTTGGAGGTCAAGATCCATTGCTATATATACGGGGTGGCCAGTGAACGGTTGTGCAGCGCGAGCAGTCGGTTTTTTCAACCAAGAAACTCGCTAGCAGACGCTGCCTGCGTCGGCGTCGCGAGGCGAGAGAGGGGGGACCGTAGGAGAGCAGAGAGAGGGGGGTGACACGCATGCGCAGTGGGAGTGTGAACGCCGTGGGCAGGGATGCGTAGAGGAGAGAGGGGGGGAGCGTAGGAGAGGAGAGAGAGGGGGACGCGCATGCGCAGTGGGAGTGTAGACGCCGCGGGCAGGGATGCCTAGAGGGGGGGAGTGTAAGAGGGGAGAGAGGGAGGGGAGGCGCATGCGCAGTGAGGGTGTGGTTGCCGCGGGGAGGGATGCCTAGAGGAGAGAGAGGGGGAGAGGAGGTTTTTTTATTTTTTTTAAAGGGTTTGCGCATGCGCAGTAAGGGTGGGCACGCGGCACACCACCACCACCACCGGATTAAGCTTCGCCATAAGATGCTTCACATCTAAAAGCTGACGCCGCCAGCGGCGCTGCAGTAGCTACCGCGAGGTGCTGCTAAGGGATCTGAGTGGGACGGACGGAGCGCTCTTGCTGAGGCGGCACTCGTTGACGGAATAGGGGGGCGCTGCGGACGAAGTGGATTGGTCGCGACCGAGCGTGCCGAGGCGCACCGGCCGCGCTTTCTCGCGCTTCGCCCTATTTTTTCTATTTACAGGATCTATATTCAGACATTAGGGTAGAAGAAAACGAGTGAGAATAAATTCAAACTGACTTATAAGGCTTTCCGACGAAAGCGTGCCGTGTACTATTTTCCGAGTTCCCTATAGAAGACGGACAGCGATGCGTCAATGATACCACCTGACTGATCGGGTCATATTTCTCTAAGAAATGGACCATTTAAAAGTGTCGTGGTGGCAACTGTAGTTCAGAAGTAAATGCGGTGTCAGTGCGCTACAATTTATACCTTGGGAATTTTCAGCGGCAGTCGTCGGTTTGTCTGAACGCCCGAGAGTGATCGCTGCCGTTGACTGAATACTTTTGCACAGCTTGCCGCACACCCCCTCGAAACTTTCGTGATACTTTACTTTAGAATCATTTTTAATTATTGCAATTACTTACAATATTTTGAGCATGCTTCGTTTCGTGCTCAAATACTATTTCGGAGGGTTGGGCAAGATTGTATGATGATGATGTAGTGGTGTTTTGTGGCGCAAGGGCCAAACCTGGCCAAAAAGCGCCATGTCAATTTATGTTGGGATGTTGATGAACCATGAGTAACGATGTGTTTATGATATCATGGCTGTAAAAAGGCCTAAAACAGATATATACAACAAATGGAGGGTCGATGCATGTACTGCAGTGGGCAATGGGCTACATTTGGAAGTGGTGAGAGATTCAAATAGATTAAAGGTAGTTCGCAAGAAATTAAAAATTGCACTGTCGTTTTATGAAAATGGCACTAATGCCTCAACATGGCACTTGACCACAAGAACCTGGAGACATGTGCCTCTGAAACCTGCCGCAGCAGCAGCCTCTCCTGAGAGGCTGAACTACGGTCTGATTGGGACAATAACACGCAATGTTTGACATTCATTTAAAAAACCTAAAACGGAGCCTGTGCTGAATAAAGGGTCTGAGCCGAGGAATAGCACTGGGTGTAGTGGTATCCTTTGTTTATACGCCAGGGAAAAGTGCTTTTTTTTTTAGTGTAGGCACTGCGTCTGGCGTCAGCGCGGGAAAACCGCGTGCGATTCTGACTTCTTTGCCGTCAAGATGTGGACATAGTCACGCAGTATGTAGCGGTCCTCGAAGTGGAGCTCGCACACTGCAGTTTTCCTCGAGAGCTTTGTCGCTGCGATGGAGGTTCCTTTCCTAGATTTTTCTCCTACTTTCATCTTTTGGAACGCTAAAAAGCGACAGCTTCCTTTCTGCTTTGGCGCCGGCATAGCCTGTGCGGCATCCCGGCGCGTAGCAATGGCGAAGCCTAACTTTAGTCATGCCGAAGTCGTTGGCACTCACTCATTCAAGGCTCCCACCACACCACAGTGTACACAGAGAGAAAACAGCAGCAGCGCTCACGAACACATTACGAGCCAACGCAGCTAATAGCTGAATGTGACGACGAACACACTTAGAACACAT
This sequence comes from Rhipicephalus appendiculatus, assembly GCA_030522465.1. Taxonomy (NCBI): domain Eukaryota; kingdom Metazoa; phylum Arthropoda; class Arachnida; order Ixodida; family Ixodidae; genus Rhipicephalus; species Rhipicephalus appendiculatus. The sequence continues at coordinate 4,584 of JALIZH010023440.1, read as the reverse complement.
GCGAACCAGTGCAAACACCACCAATCCACTGCGACCGCAGCGCCGCCACGCCAACTGTCAACGAACCGCGCTTCGCTACGCACGGCCGGACTGGAGGAGCGGCACTCTCTAGAGAGTGCGCGCGTGTCGCTCCTCCAGTCCGGCCGTGCGCTACGATGCAGGTGCAGAGCCGGCTGCTCGTCCCACTCAGAACTTCTAGTACACTCTAGTAAAGGGCCGCAAGCTTTTAAATGCGAAGCATTTCTTAGCGAACTTCGGCGACTTTGAGCGTATCTATCTATCTATCTATCTATCTATCTATCTATCTATCTATCTATCTATCTATCTATCTATCTATCTATCTATCTATCTATCTATCTATCTATCTATCTATCTATCTATCTATCTATCTATCTAGCTAGCTAGCTATCTAGCCGCCTACGACTTTGCTCTCCCCTGGCCGTATCGTTAATGGAATTTATACCAAATTTGGTATGGCATAACATGACTGTATGACGAACGTAAATGGCTGGTCATATCATGAAAATCATGAATAACTTGTCATTAAAAGTATGATTTACATGCCACGCTCATGGCGCGCTCGCGGCCGTTTCGTTAGCTTGATATACACCAAATTTGGCATTGAGTGACATGACTGTATGACGAACATAAATGACAAATGGTAATATGAAAATCATGACTTCATGAGCGACATGACTTGCATTCCACGCTCATAGCGTGCTCGCGGCCGTTTCGTTAGCTTGATATACACCAAATTTGGTATTGAGTGACATGACTGTATGACGAACATAAATGACAAGTGGTAATATGGAAATCATGACATGTCATGAGCGACATGACTTGCATTCCACGCTCATGGCGCGCTCACGGCCGTTTCGTTAGCTTGAGATACACCAAATTTGGTATTGAGTGGCATGACTGTATGACGAACATAAATGACAAGTGGTAATATGGAAATCATCACTTGTCATGTGCGACATGACTTGCATATGCCACGCTCATGGCGTGCTCGCGGCCGTTTCGTTAGCTTGATATACACCAAATTTGGTATTGAGTGACATGACTGTATGACGAACATAAATGACAAGTGGTAAGATGGAAATCATGACTTGTCATGTGCGACATGACTTCCATTCCACGCTCATGGCGTGCTCGCGGCCGTTTCGTTAGCTTGAGATACACCAAATTTGGTATTGAGTGGCATGACTGTATGACGAACATAAATGACAAGTGGTAATATGGAAATCATGACTTTATGAGCGACATGACTTGCACTCCACGCTCATGGCACGCTCGCGGCCGTTTTGTTAGCTTGATATACACCAAATTTGGTATTGAGTGACATGACTGTATGACGAACATAAATGACAAATGGTAATATGGAAATCATCACTTGTCATGTGCGACATGACTTGCATGCCACGCTCATGGCGTGCTCGCGGCCGTTTCGTTAGCTTGATATACACTAAATTTGGTATTGAGTGGCATGACTGTATGACGAACATAAATGACACGTGGTAATATGAAAATCATGACTTCATGAGCGACATGACTTGCATTCCACGCTCATGGCGCGCTCGCGGCCGTTTCGTTAGCTTGATATAAACCAAATTTGGTATTGAGTGGCATGACTCTATGACGAACATAAATGACAAGTGGTAATATGGAAATCATGACTTGTCATGTGCGACATGACTTGCATGCCACGCTCATGGCGCGCTTGCGGCCGTTTCGTTAGCTTGATATACACCAAATTTGGTATTGAGTGACATGACTGTATGACGAACATAAGTGGCAGGTGGTAACATGAAAATCTTGGCATGCATGTCATCTGCAATGCCATTTACATGCCACGCTCATGGTGCGCTTGCGTCCAGTTCACTAGCTTGACATACACCAAAATTGGTATATCGCGACGTGACTGTATGACGAACACAAATGACAGGTCGTAACATGTAAAACATGCCATGCAAATTATGTAAAGCATGATTTGCTCCTTCCTGTCTGCTTCGCATTACATCGATTCCCACAGTGCGTGGGATCTGCCGGCTTTTCTTTTTTCTACTGATGTCGTGTGTGAAAACCACATAGGTGCCCGGTGATCGCTTCAGCACTTCCGACGGCTTTTTATTTTGTTATTTTCAGCAAAGTAATTCACCGGACAGTTGTGGTTCACTTTCAACTTGAAAGCAAAATTTGCACATGCTTCTTTTGCCATCACTTGAGCAAAAAAATATCATGCACAAATTACGCACTTTATTTCAATGAAGAAAGTAGAACTAACGAAGGGACATGCTGTTGCTAATAGTCACGAAGTGTGTGATGCAGTGGTGTAGCCATGGGGGTGGCACACCAGGCCCGTGCCACCCCCCCCCCCCCCTCCCTCCCCGAAATTTTTTTTTGGCCATGGCACACAGAGCACAAAATGACGCTCGACCGCACCTTTCCGCCCGGCCCCCACTTCAAGTCAAGGTGGTGCCCCCCTCGCTCCCCCCCTCCCTCCCCTAAAAAAATTCTACCTACGCCCTTGATGCGATGATATGACACAACAAATAATTTTAACGCAATAGCGTTAAACAGCTCGTTTCGCAGAAATTGCGGTGTCGGCAGCGGCGTCTTTGGCCGTAAGCGAAAATTCGAGGTAGAAGAAAAATATGAGCCGGAGAGCGTTTGCACTTTGGCTTCCCTTGAGGCACCGTTTGGGCCTCCACCGACAAACGAAGACAGTATAGCGATTGGGAAGGCGATAGTGTGTGCGTCCGTGTGTGTGTTTAAACTCTTTAAAGGCGAAGCTTAAGGGTCCCCCAATTTTTTTATTTTAACACTTCATGAAGTTCATTTGGTTTGCCAAACTAAACATCAGGGTTTTTTCCCTATGAAACCTGAAGCCAATGATGCATGTCAACAAGTAAAATAAAATGTTGAACCAAGAGCACAAGTAATTATCACACGTACAATACATCAAAAGACAGTGTACATTAAATATATTGAATTAAAAAAGCCATGAACATCTAAAAAAATAATTTGCATAAGCACTGAATTCTCCACAATGTCAGGACAACCACATGAATGAATATGCAAATGCAGAAATGGTATAAAGACTACCTTCCTTAGGATAGCTTCCTCACATTGGCGAGACAACCGTACTTTCTTCGCCGATTCAGACGAAGGAACACCGCGAGGCTTTCGCTTTTTTCTTGGCTTCACCACTACTTTTGAAAGGTACGCACGTGGGTACGGTAACAGCGTTGGCACCGCACCTGCAGCAAGAGCAGGCCTTCCACGGGGGGATTCGCACTTCTTTACCGCCGATAACATGTACGTAATCGCGAATAACAAAATATTCAGCAAAGTGCTTTTCGCACACCACAGATGTCTCGGCTAGAGGTTGCCCTTCCGTTCGAGGTTCCGCTCCCAAACCTTCCGGCGGTCTTCCTCTTTTGGCATTAAAAACAACGAAATCTTTCGTCCGTTTTCTACGCGGTGGCCGAGGTAGCCTGTCCGGCAACCCCGAGCGAAGCAATGCGTGTCCGGCTTCCTTTTCTTCTTATTCATAACGATATAGGAAGCTTCATCACCTCCGAGCGCACAAAAACATGACAAAAAAAAAAAAAACGATCACCACAAAGCAAAAATGCACTCAGTCACCGCGGTCACTCGCGGGTTGAGCTGCGCCGGGCATTCCTTTGCACGTGTTCCGTCCCGTTTTCTCCTCGGGCTAGCGACGGCAGCGCCACACGCGGCCATCAGCTTTTTTTATCACAGCGGCCACCATGGGCGCCCGCTTCGCTCTTGCCACTACAAAACCTTCTAGAACAATGTACCAAGGTCGACGGCGTCGTGGCACTCTACTAAAGGTGGAAAGGCGTCGACTGGCCGCTGAACGCGGTAGACAAGACGACTGGTATCGTAATAGGGAGTTTTCGAATAGCGTACGCAAAGCTTCGCGTTTGCGTTTGCCGCAACTGCGCATGCGTCATACGCTCCTCTTGCGGGCCCCCCGTTAAGTGACGGAAATAGCGGGCGACCGCAAGGACCGCAAAGCTATGCGTACGCTATTCGAAAACTTATCTTCAGCTTGCCCTACATGCGTATGCATGGCTTGCTGGCTTGCATGTAACGTCACGACCGTTCCTCCGACGAAGCGGCGGGTGTTGTCTCGGTTTGCTTCGTTCTGTTCAGCGTTATTTCATCTTCGCTCACTCGAAGTGTTTTTGTAGCTCAGTTCTGGGCGCAATGCCGCCTCTACCCAGCGGAGAGCCACTTAGCGCGGAATATTACGACAAGTTAATCGGGTCAGCGCGCTGTCGATACGGGAGAAAGAAGCGACGGTGTCGGCTGGTAGACGCTGTGACCGGGCTCCGACATGTCGACTGACGTCGGTGCTCTGCCTGAAGGGATGCACGTAGACACCGTCAACTCCTCGAGGGACACTGTAGGACTAGATAAGAGCGTTCATGTACAGTCTCTTTCTCTAACATGCACTGCAGCCCTTAAACTTACACTTCTTTCCTCGGATTTTTACTGGTCATTTAATTAGCCTAACGGAGTGTTTTAGTTTTCCCGCTTGCCTGTGTCTTCTTA